>JAKUCM010009458.1:0-25761 GCA_023374145.1 Lepidium sativum | reverse complement strand
CTTCTTTTTACTAAACTTATATATACTTTGATTGGTAAGAGTTTTTGTATATTTGTTTAGGAGTTAATTATATTTGTCTATTTTAAAGTTAAACTAGAGAAGATTTTAATTAAATAGTTCTAATATATCATTTTTATGACATTATTCATAATATGTCAACTCTATATTCAAAACAAAACCCTAAGATATAAGATTCTCCGTTTAGTAGTTGGGATAATCGCTGATGAATTTAAATTTGAATTAGACTTCTTTCTATAGTTTGGTAAATTAATTTTTGTTTTGTATTTATTACATCAACACAAAATTACAAAATAAGATATTAGTGGAATAACGAAAATTCCCCGAAAATTATTTGAAGGAGCAAAGATACAGAAAACCAGCAGACTACAAATGTTTTAGAGATAAATCTCACAAACCATTAGAGACATTAATCAGAAAATGATTTTGAAAGAATTAAAAAAGATAAGAGTTCGAATTTGATTCTCCAATCGGGATGAACCAAAACACCGCAAAGCCACCACGATCCAAGCAGATGTTGAAACCTCGTATAACGACTTAATGCATTTCATATATGACGAACAAAGAAACTAAAGTGGGAAGGATTAACTCTTATAACCTTTTAGAAATAGCATGGTCAAAACTTATGGAAGACGAAGTACGACTAGTTGACACTTCAACATAATCCTTGGAATGTGTTGGAATTAGTAATGAAGATCAAAGTGTTAGAGCTTGGTCTTGATCATCTTGCTGTCATTTACCAGAAATAGAAGAAAGAAATTCAAGATTAAGCTTTTGCGGAACCACTTTTGGGAATCTTTGGAACAGAAAGGAAGCTTCTCTCAACACATGTTTTGTGCTATCTTTTGGTCAATGTTCTCCTTGCTGTGGAGCAGTAAGTTCAGGTGCTTTTGCAGCATCAAGTACAAGACTTCAAAGGCTGCAAAAGGAAAAAAAAAAGAGGAAGCTTCTACTTGGTATATAACAGAGTTGTCCAAGCTGTAGAGAGGTTAGAGAGCAAAAACGTTTTTCATTTGTAAAACTGTGCGAGTTACATAACTGTGTGTAAGCAAGCATTGTGTACAAGTAAGAGAGAATACAAGAGAGAAACATAATCATTTTGTAAGGGGGTTGGGGTTTTCTTCCTGTATTTGCATTCCTTGAGGTTAATGGATTTCGGGATGATTCCCAGCGAGATGTAGGTGAGGTTGTTAACTCCTCAACTAACTCGTTAAACTCTTTGTCTTCAGCATCTTCACTTCTCTTCTCTAGCTTTCTTCACAGCCTTCCTCTTCTAGATCTTCTTCTCTATAAGACTCAGCAACTCTCTTGTTCTTTCTTGTCTATACTTTATGGTATCTCTCCCTAGACAGTTCGACTAGTTAAGATATACCATAAAGTATGGAAAAGGAAGAACTATATTGACCTTAGACGCTGTAGTTGCTGCAATATATGCTAAGGATCTTGAGTTTGGTTCTAACATAAAGAGTTCAAAGAATCAGGTTGAAGGCTTATATGTCAGGGAAAAAGGAGACTCAAAGTCAAGAAGCAAAGATAGAGACAAGGCATCTAAGCAGAATAGATCTCGGTCAAAGTCTAAAAGCAAAAAAGCTTGTTGGATCTGTGGGGAAGATGGGCATTTCAAGAACACATGCCCAAACAAAAACAAAAATCAGTACAAGCAGAAAGATCAAGGAAGCTATAAGGCTGATTTATCAAATGGGAAAGGAAACCTCGTAGAAGCAAGTGGTATGTGTCTGAAGCTCTTACTTCTACAGATATAAATCTCACTGAAGAATGGATCATGGACACAGGATGTAGTTACCACATGACTCATAAGAAGGATTGGTTTGATGAGTTAAATGAAGATGTTAAAGGATCTGTCAGAATGGGAAACAAGACAATCTCCAAAGTCAATGGAATTGGTACTATAAGAATCAAGAATGGAGATGGCCTAAGTGTGGTTCTTACTAATGTAAGATACGTTCCTGAGATGGACAGAAACCTTCTCTCCCTAGGAACATTTGAGAAAGCTGGGTATACATTTGAGGCAGGGAATGGGGTGTTAAGTATTAAGGTTGGCAGTCAAGTATTGTTACAAGGCAAGAGATTTAAGACTTTGTACTTGCTACAATGGAAACCTGAACATGGGGAAGTTCAAGCTACAGAAAAACACTTGATGAAACTACTTTGTGGCACAAGAGACTAGGCCACATGAGCTATAAGAACATGCTTATACTAGTGAAGAAAGCTGCTCTTGACAGGAAGAAGATCTCCAATCTTGAGTTGTGTGAAGACTGTGTAAATGGAAGGATCAAGAAAGTTAGCTTCAGTCTAGCTAATCATGACACCAAAGACAAGTTGGATTATGTTCATTCTGATTTATGGGGAGCTCCCTCGGTTCCAATGTCTCTCAGAAAGTGTCAATATTTTGTGACCTTTATTGATGACTATTCAAGGAATACTTGAGTATATTTCCTTAAACACAAAGAGGAGGCTTTTGAAGCTTTTGTGGAATGGAGTGTTCAAGTGGAGAATCAAGCTGAAAGGAAGATCAAGTTCCTAAGAACTGACAACGGGCTTGAGTTCTGTAATCAACAATTCAACAAGTTCTGCAAGGATAAGGGGATCATAAGACATAGAACTTGTGCTTACACGCCACAATAGAATGGCATTGCAGAAAGAATGAACAGAACTATTCTTGAGAAGTTACGAAGTCTGTTGAGTGATTCTGGTCTTCCAAAATCATTCCTGGGCAGAGGCTACTCACACTGCTGTTGTTTTGATAAACAAGACTCCATCTTCAGCCATCAACACAGAGATACATGATAAGAGATGGTTTGGAAAAGCTTATGTGTACAGCTATCTGAGAAGATATGGCTGCTTATCTTTTGTTCATTAAGATGAAGGGAAACTGACACCAAGAGCAAAGAAAGGAGTTCTTATAGGATATCCTCGAGGAGTAAAAGGATACAAATTATGGTTGATAGAAGAAAGGAAGTGTGTTATTAGCATAAATGTTATCTTTCAAGAGAATGCAGTATACAAAGATGTGATTAATACAACTCTGCCAGATACAGATGATCAAGAAGAATTGTCAAAGTCTTTCTTGGATTATGACTATGAGACAACATGAGATATTCAATCAGGTGGAGACATTACAGAAGAAATGAGATCACAAAGTCTAGAAACTTCTGAAGAGGTAATTCAACATGATGTCTCTGATGATGTGTTGTTAGAAACTCCGAGAAGCTACCATCTAGCCAGATACAGAACAAGAAGAGAAGTAAGGGCTCCAAGAAGATATGACGATGAAGGTTATTTCAGTGTGTCTCTAATGATCAGTGATTTCCAGTCAGAGGCACTAATCACCACAGTGGAAGGTGATGATTTGGAACCTGCAAATTATCAAGATGCAGTGAGAAGTGATAAATGGAAATACTGGAAACAAGGAATGTTAGAAGAGATGAAATCTCTTCTCAAGAACCACACATGGACTGTGGTTTCTAGACCAAAAGGACATATAGTGATTGGTTGCAGATGGATTTTCATACTTAAACCTGGAATTCCTGATGTAGAAGAACCAAGATTCAAATCACGACTTGTTGCAAAAGGATACTCACAAAAGAAATGAGTGGATTACTCAGATATATTTGCTCTAGTGGTCAGACATGTGTCCATAAGAATGCTACTGGCTGTTGTGGTAGAAGAAGACTTGGAGCTTGAACAGTTCAACATCAAAACCGCATTTCTACATGGGAATTTAGATGAGAAAATTTACATGGAAGAACCAGAAGGTTCATGTGGGTGTTAGTCAGGTTGACGAGATTATTGTTCGTGGTTTAGTTGAGGTTGATGCGATGCATTTATTATCTGACTTTGTAGTTCGAGATATATGTGAGGAAAAAAAGGATATAGAAAAAGATAGGGAAAAAATGATACAAAAGAAAATGAGGCAAAGGGTGAGGCAGATTATCAGAATAAAGATGAAAAAGATAAATCACAACCCAAAAGACAACATACCACATCCAACTAGGGGGTTCAACAAACGTTTTGGGATTTGAAGATGAAGATCTTTAATGGATATTAACAGTTTTAACAGATTATGTGATTTTAAACTTCAAGGAAATGAATTTGTTAAGAACTTTATCAACAACAAACAATGAAAACCTTTTGATTTTTAGTATAATAAAATCCTCAACAAACGTTCAAGATTTGTCCAAAGAATTTTATTATATAAAAAAGTTAAAAGGTTTTCATTGCTGGTCTTTGATAAAATTCTTAGCAAATTCATTGCCCTAAAGTTTAAAATCATATAATCCATTAAAAACTATTAATATTCATCTTAAAATCCCAAATCATATAATTTGCCTCATCCTTTGTCTCATTTTCTTCTATATCCTTTTCTTCCTCATCTTTTTCTATATTCTTTTTTTCCTCACACATATCTGGAACTACCAAATCAGATAATAAATGCATCGCCTCAACCTCAATTGAACCACGAACAATAGTCTCGTGAACCTGACTAACACCCACAAGAATATATAATGTTGCCAACGATACATAGATGTAACTACCATTACCAATCCTACACTGTTGCTCAATTTGCATTTCACCACAATCTCTCCTTACATTTCCTTAAGGCTGACCATATTCAATGTGTGATATCCCATGAACCAAGACAAGGGGTGTTTTGGACCGTAATAAATTTGGTCTTTTTCAAGGCAAAGCAATGCCGAGTAGACAAATAGGTCAACCTCGACCGGTTACTTTTTAAGCTCTTCCAAAGCCTCTTCTAGGGTATTGATGTTTTTAACACATGTTATCTCTCATCTTTTTCTGAATTTTGTTAGGACAAGGGTAGTTGTTGTAATCAAATCGCTTCTCAGTTTCTTTGTAACTGTCATGACTTTGGATGTGAATAAGTCTATTCTCAACTGTATATGCATAGCAGACATAACCCGGTTGAGCAGAATGATCTGTCCCAAAGAGTGATGTGTTGCACAATGCACACATATGCCATATACAAAGGGGAACAAACGTACGCCTCTTGGACCTAACCAAATCTACAGCCACATACGTCCATCATAAACTATGTAGCTTCTGATCTGTAATCTCGCCGTAGTTTTGGTCATAATTTTCCTCCAATAATCTTAGGAAATTTTCTTTAGATTCGTAAAGACAAAATATTGTAATAATAGAGAAATTTATAAATAAAGGTTTTCTTTAGATTCTTACTAAAAAAAGAATTGTAATTAAGATCTATTTATATATAAAGGTCGATTTGTGATTTTTACCGATTTCTTATGCAACCAACATAGGACAGCAACCAAGCTATTATCATTTAAGATGATCAAACTTTCTCTATTCTCAATGAGGTTTTGAGGTAATTTGATAAATGATTTAACCTCACTCAGGTTTGGGAAGGAAATAACTTCTCCGCAATTTGAAATTTTATAGGTATCAAGCTCAGGAGACCTTTCGGAAACTGGCGTTGTATATTTAGTTTTAACTCACAAGAAACAAGACAAAAAAATGAGAACGTGAAAAAGAATGCATAATGTAGTATTTAGCTAGTACCTATGATTTTCCATGTCTGATGATTTCAAACTGTAACTCTAACAAAGCAAGGTGTTTTTCATGTGGAAAGAAACTCATAAAGCTTCAGAGACTAATAGTTTTCATGGCAGTCCGGTGTAAGATTCACAGTCCATCATGCATTCAAAATTCTCAGGATACAAATGTCATCACCACACAGCAAAAAGTCAAATCACTGAACCAAAAAGAACTAGGGTCAAGTGGTTAGATTTTACAAAGAAACTCATTAAGTTTAACAAAGCAAGGTAATGTGATTTTTGAGGCAAAATGTTCATGCAGTGAGAAAGATATGATGAAGTGCTTCAGTCACATACTGCTTATTCGAATGTTTCGAATGGAGTTCTTGCCAAATCTAAACACTTAATAAAGGCCTTCGGATCAGATGATCATACAAAAATATGCATCGATGTATGTTATGGCTTGTTTGATCTCTTAGAATTTGAAGTTGTGACTTCCTTCAAATATGTCTTATATGTTGCATTTTCAAATCCTGTCTTCAGATGGACATGGACGACTCTAAAGCAGATTTGAAAGATTATATGTTTCCTCTAAAGATAGCATTGCTCGAGAACTGGATAAGCATTACTATTGTCTAAGATTTGAACCATTCAACCTAGGAATCTAGGTGGTCCAGAGAACCCACCATAGAATCTCTTTGATCCATTTGGTTTTGGTTCTTGACAAGTAAAAGACATTGTATCATTTGTACGTAACAGCGAGAGGGAATCTGCAAAGGCTTATGCCCAAAGAGGTGAGAATACTTAAGTATCTACTATCAATGGAGGATCCTTAGGAGCAGATGAGTGCTCTACAAGATGCTTTTACCCTGGGAGAGGAGCTCGAAGGGATTGATGTCGACTACTTATACAGGTAAGGACTAAAGAACTAGATGTTACTTAACTTATAAACGTTTATGTTGATATAGAAAACTTAAGATGTGTACAATGGAAACTTTGTAGAACGCCTGAGCATTTGCAAAGCTTGATAAAGACGGTTTTGGAGGCTTATTATTTCAGTAGAGAAGGGAGTCTAGTGAAGGAAGCAAAGGACCTTGTGCATCCTGAGCTCATTGCCAAAATGGAAATATTAAAGAAGCTTGTTGAAAAGAAGTATATGTGAACAAGATTTTACAGATCCTAAGCTCTCTTTTCTTTTTCGTATGCATGTGTTGTATATTGTGTCTTATACACTTCCGGTTTCACAATTATATCTTGATAACACCTTCACATTAAGATTAGCAGACTCTGAATGAAATTGAGGAACAACGTGCCAAGGTATATTGAGGAACTATTTTTACTCTCCATAATGGACTCCAGATAATCGGTTAATTCTGCGTAATAAGATTTGGACTAAAGATCAACTTATAACCAACTTTTTGAGAAAACTAACTGTATAAAATCGTGTGTATAGAAGATGCTCACCTATCAAAATGCGTAGAGAATTACAATATGCAAAAGTCAACACCAAGATCAATATGTATATATATATACACTCTAATTTACAAAATAGAACTCCAGAGTAAAATATGGCCTCCCTCAATGACAGAAGATAAATACAACTTCAAAAGAAAGCTGTATGGTGGAAATTCTCTTTCATTCATTTCGAACCATAGAAGCAGGCATTTCATACTGCACAGCAAATGCTTCAACTCGGTTTCTAAGATCAGATATGTCTTTGTTGGTACATAGACTCTTCACAAACTCCTTGTGTGACTTCCCATGCTCTCTTTGCAATGCACTTGTTATCTGAGCAGCCTTTACCAGAATATCCGCTATTGTCTCGAAATCGGACTCTATACAGCCACGGGTTGTCATTGCCGGTGTCCCTATTGATAATAGAAGTTTAGGATAGGACTGATAAGAATATGACACAGACGACTAACTTTAAAACAAAACCAATGAATCTGTGCTTACCTATTCTAACACCTCCTGGAGATATTGTACCATTGTCTCCGAATATGGCAGTCTTGTTTAAGGTGATATGGCACATCTCACAAACCTTCTCGTAAACTTTCCCTGTAAAACATAAACATACCAAATCAGATAAAACTCCAAATCTGGATTGATGAGGTAGTTTGAATGATCTCAGTACCTGTTAAGCCCATAGGAGTGAGATCCCAGAGCAACAAATGATTGTCTGTGCCACCTGTAACCAGTCTGCATTTTCTTCGAAGAAGGGCTGATGCTAATGCTTGAGCATTTTTCTTCATTTGTTGTATGTAAGTTTTGTACTCTGGAGTGGCAACTTGTTTTAATGCAATGGCAAGAGCTGCGATATGGTTGTTGTGAGGACCTCCTTGTAGCGATGGAAAAACAGCAAAGTTGATCTTTTCCTCTAAATCATAGTGTGTGGAACTGTCGGTATGATTAGAGTAATGGCCCTGCTTTCTTATCTTTGGGCCTCTCCTGTAGAAGATGATACCTCCTCTAGGACCACGTAGACCTTTGTGGGTAGTGGAGGTAACAATGTCACAATAATCAAATGGATTTGAACATTCCTGTAGATGACAATTTAAACCAAACCAAATTCAGAAACAACCTTTTCTTTCTATAGAAGAATCGTAAGAAAAGTCAATCCACTATGTAACTTTATTATCCACCATGTACAAGAAGCCTCTAACTAGTAATCATTACAAAATCATTGCTTGAAAATAGTCACCGTCTTATCTTTCCAGACCATATGTACTTCGTCCCACTCAGAACTTAAGTTATTATGAAGTGATCACTATCTTCCTAAGCTCAAACCAAATGAACTGTCCAATACTAGATGCTTTCAATTCATTTACGGTGTTCTAGACATAGAATCTAAAAGCATTAAGTTTAAGAGCAATCAACATATATGAATAAAAAGTAGTAGATGGGGATTCAAACCTTAGTAGCAACAAGACCGCTTATGTGAGCCATATCACACATCAAAACAGCTCCACACTTGTCTGCAATTTGTTTAACCCTTGCAAAATCCCAGTCCCTAGGATATGAACTCCCTCCACAAATAAGAATCTTGGGGCGGTAATCAAGTGCCTTATCCTCAAGCTTATCGTAATCAATATACCCACTTTGAGGGTTTACTTTATAAGGAAAGCTCTCAAAGAAAATTGATGCAGCCGAAATCTTCTTCCCACCAGGCGTACAATACCCGTGACTCATGTGACCTCCGGAAGGAGAATCAAGCCCCATAATCCGTTCACCAGGCAATAAAAGTCCGGTGTACACTGCAAAATTAGCAGATGTACAAGAATATGGCTGAACATTAACACCCCATTTGTCAGATTCAAGACCAAACGCAGTAAGAGCTCGTTCGATACAGAGATTCTCAATCTGATCAATATATTGATTCCCAGTGTAGTATCTCGCTCCAGGCATGCCTTCAGAGTATTTGTTTGTCAAATGGCTTCCTAAAGCTTCCATTACAGCTCGGCATACAAAATTTTCAGAAGCAATCAACTCAATCCCCTTCACTTGTCGTTGTTTCTCTTTCTCTATAAGCTCATGGATATCAGGATCAGCCAAATGAAGAGGTTGATCTCCCCAAGCTCGAACAGCAGCACGTCTCGATTCCAGATCTGGATCACCAATCGAAATCTTCTTCGGATGCTTTGCTTGAGTCAGAAGTGGACAATCCCGTTGCCTTTTAAGACACATATGGTGTCCTAAGATTCTAAAATGTTTATCTTCCTCCTCATCTCCATCCTTCTTTGGCTCCTCAACAATGGTTTTCTCAACCTTTTGTTCGAGTAGTTGCAGTGGAATCGGAGAGAAAGTGGTCGGCGATGAACGAAAACTCTGATCGACTTGTAGATTAATCGAATCATCTGCAATTGGAGTTCTTGGAGTCGGAGCCATTGATGCGTGAGAACAACCAAACCCTAAAGAAAAATTAGCTTGAGAACGACTCAAATCCATAAAATTGAAAAACCGAATACAAAGTTTTCGACTGCAATGAATCTTACAGAAGCTACAGAGAGCTTTGATGAAGAAGATGATGAAAATTTCCCAAGTTTAGGTTTTTAAACCTAATCGCTTTTTTTGCTTTTTTAATTTGTGGATTTGAGAACAAGCGTAGGAAACAATTCCGAACAAATATACAACTCATGTGGACATAAAGACGAATGATAACCGGATACCGGTTCTGAATCTAGACGCTTTTCCGGTCTAATTAGCTTATAAGCTGGATTTTGTTGACCGGTAATAGCCGGTAGCAGTAGCGTTGTTAATATACTTTGTCAATTTATAAGAGAATTGTCGGAAACATGAGGTTTACATGTTAATCTACCCTGGAAAGCAATATAGATTCATTTTTGACCAAAATAGACATGTTATTGTTAAATAAAACTTTAAAGATAAAAAGTAAGATAAGTTTCAATAAGTTACGTGCAAGATTGTTATAATTATATATCTTTGAAAAGCATTAATTGTGAAGATATAATATCAGTTTGTGGGATATGGAAAGATACGCAAGTAAATTATTTATTCGAGAGGAAAGTTTGTGTATCTAATTCGAACGAATGTGTATTTTATCTGTAAAGTGATTTTTTTGTAACCGAAGAAATTTCAGATCTAAAGGGTGTATTGAACCATGTATTATAGAGTTTATAGAAATCTAGATTAACTCTTTGAGTTTATAGAAATTCAGTTTTTAATTGATATGTGGCCGAAAATATTTTTGCAGTATAGAGAGTCTAATTCTGACAAAAAAATATAATAAAATAAAATATAAGAAAATTTTGTTAATTAGATTCCAATAGTACTTCTAAACACATTTCCTAAACTTGAGCCGAACCTGATTTGATAGAATATGAGAAATCGGAAGTATGCAAGTTCTGTAATTGTGTGATTGAAAAATAAACTATATTTAATTTGGAGGCAACACGTAACTTTGTATTTTAGTTGTCCACATCTACTGTGTTTAGAGGGAGACCAAAAATATTTCACATCAGTAATGGAGACTATGATCATTTAATCTTTTACATCAACTCTATGAGAAAAGATTATCAAGTTTAACCTTAACCAAAATCTTAGCTTCGATAAACATATAATCAAATCTTGAACATAATTTATATGACTTATTCTAGGGATTAGGTATTAAAAATTTGATATATTTTTTTAGAATAATCCAAATTAACATAACAGAAATTATCGGGGAGATTAAAGTGGCAATTAGAAACCAAGAAAGCAACAAACCTTAAACAATCATCAACATACTATAAACCATGCAAAATCCAAATTCTAGTTGGTTTCTTAAACATTATTTTCATCTCAACTATGCAATTTAACTAGACTAACCCACTTGACAATATCCTTAAAATAATTTATGCTAGGTTTCTAGTCAAACTGTACATTGTTTGATCTGGTCTTTGTGGTTAGTGGGATTGTACAAACTGTTCATAGTTGGGCCTTCGTTACTCTCTTTTTAAAATCTTCATGGGCCTTCGTTACTCTAATGATCCATTAGAAAAGGAAAATATATATATACCACGACCAAAACCTGATTTAATAGCATTTTTTTTTGTCTACCAGCACTAAACTAAGAACTATTTGCATTTAATAGCACTTTTAAAATCAGATTTGTTTTCTTCTCCAAAATTAAAAATTTGCTGGGTTCACAGAAAATAACGGAAAGAGATCTTCCAAGGCAAGAAAATTTCTAATCGTAAATGGAATCTCCTTCGTTCCTGAACTATCTCTTCTCCTTTCTCGTTCGTCCTTTTCTAGCGATCTCTTTCGTCGTCTGCTTCATCGCTCTTTGTACTCTCTCTCTCTCTCTCTCTTTACTCAAAGTTTTATGATTGTTACTTGATTTGATCATCTGGGTATTGCATATTTATCTTTGAAATTTTTGATATTGTTGGGGTTTTGGATTTCGTAGGGTGGTTTCTGGCATGGAAGCTTGTCTTAAGCCATGTTCCTTTGGTACAAGAGATTTTTGGGTTGAGGAAGAAAACCTTTAAACCCAAACCTGAATCTCGTGGACGAATTTCTAAATTCTACAAAAGCATTAGTTCTCAGAATTCTGGCCCTCAATGGTAATCATTAGGCTTTTACTCTTTAGATGTAAAAGTCTCTTCATTTTTTTTTTGGTTCCCAAAATTCTCTTAAATTAACTTTGCTCTTTTGCACTGTTTCTCAGAAATTGTGAATAAGCAAAAAGAGATTCAATGTCCACTATCCCAGGATGATTCAAGCTTAAAGAATTAAGACACTAAGACTTCTGTTATGAGACTTGGGCTATGTGCAATGTGTTGTGTAGTTGTGAAAAACCTTGGAGCAGTGTTTCTATGTCTTTACACTGATCCTAAATTGTTGCGAGATTATATACTTTGATTGATGATTCAGTTTGTAAAAATGATTCTTTCACTAAGACAGATCACAAAAGAACCCGAAGCTATGAATCAAATCCATGACTAATCAAGTCATGCGAATCCTGAAACATGAATCATTATCTCAGCAGCTAAAGAAGTTCTCATTGAGACATTAGCTGCGTTTTGTTGCTTTCCCTCTAACAATATAAAGACGAAGTCATTGATCAACTCAAGCAGGAGTCTACTTCTTGATGGGTCCTAAAGAAACTTTAACCTTAGCTGGTCTCAGAACTCGATCTCCTAGAAGAAATCCCCGGTTAAGCTCCTCGATTATGATCCCTGCTTTAACAGCCTCAGATTCTTCTCGCGATATCGCCTCGTGTATCTACAACAAAAGGGTGTTACTAAGTCACTTAAATCAACACATTGTTCCTGATATCATAACTCACAAGCACAGAAGAATCATGTAACTAAGTGTATCTACAACAAAAGGGTGTTACTAAGTCACTTAAATCAACACACTGTTCCTGATATCATAACTCACAAGCACAGAAGAATCATTTAACTAAGTTGTTAACATGAAGCCTTCTACTACATTTGACAAACACAACCACTGACTCTGTTACCAATTCAAGTCAGTTCTATGGATAAGAAACCTTCACTGTTCCAATCAAGTAGCTTTTTTAACTTACCAAAGGATCAAATGGCTTCCCCACAGATGCAATGGCTGAGACACGAAGTTGTCTCAACACTTCAACAAATTGTCTGTAAATCCCTTGATAACTTGTATCAATCTTCTTCTCTTTATCCGTATCAGGTTTAACCTGTTGCTTTGCTCTCTCAAAACTATCAATGATTGGTAATAGACTCTTCATGACCTGCACTTTTGCATTAGACTCTGTACTAAGCCGATCTTTGTCCAGCTTTTTCCTTGTATTATCAAAATCAGCCTGTAATCGGATTTTCATCTCTTTCTCCGAAGCTATCTTCATTGATAATGATAAAACCTTCTGGTCCACTTTGTTCTTCTCCTTTTCGATTTCGCAAAAACTCGTTTCGATTCCTGATATACTGATTTCATCTCCAACTAATAGAGCTTCTTTATAAATCTTAATTAGGGTTTTTACATTCCTCGGAAGCTCTTCTTCACTATCAGTCTAGACAAATCATGGTTCCCAAATTAGAAGAAGCTCATCGAATTTCAAAATCGAACAAGATCCAAATGGAGAAGAAGGAACTTACAGGAGAAGATTGGTGAGCAGATAGAGATGCTACGTAGCTACTTCGTCTGTTTGGATACAAGATTTGGAATTGTCGATTGGGTTTCGAACTCAATGGAGATGATAAAGGTTTGCCATGGAAATGGAGATTTCGCAGTGGTAAGGTTCTCGATGTAGAAGATGAAGCGGAGAAGGAGAAGCAAGGAGCTATGAAAGGATCGATTACGAAAGGAATCGCCATTATCGGATTGGAGATTTGAGATATGAACTGAGAAAGTCCCAAAGTCTTTCCCTTACCATTCACCGGAGAAAGTGTTAGAGAATTATTATTATTATCATTATTATTATTATATTATTATTATTATTATTATTATTACTAAGTGAATATTGGATCAACAATCGGTTCATCTATAGCCAAATTATTTTAAATAGAGCAAGATATAGATAATCATGCAAATTTGCAACCACACAAAACAGCCTTTTTCTATAAATAAATAATTTTATAAATATTCTTCACTAATTTTATAATTACTCTGACAAATAATAAGAAATTGGTATGCTGTTCTCTAAGATCATTATTTTTTGGGTTGAAAAATAATAATTACATATGTAGTTTTTTTAATATTGACTTATTTAAATACTAAATTTGTTAAACAGACCGAACAGACATGATCAAATAGTATTGCCATAGAGATAGAAACTTTTAGTAAAAGTGGAGTTTAAAAGTCAATATAATAATTGACAAATAAAAGCTTGTTAAACAAATTTTTTTTTTACAAATTAATTTTCTAAGACAATGAGGTAGATAAGTCAATTTAATGATTTAGAGACCTAGAGAATATAAATCTGATTGATAAATCCTATTGTAGGTTGAGTGAGCCATAATTTTTTCAAATCACTAAATTTTAATCAACCAGACTTTGTTTTGGGATTTTTTTAGACCCATATTTTTCCTAGAGGAATAAATCTTTACTAATTAAGCTTTACACAATTTTTTTAAATCCAAAACATTTTACAAAATCAAAACCCAAATCATTTGTGTATTTTAGCTTTGAAAAATTATTATTTTACAACAAAAATTTATAGAGCACTAAAATCTAAAATGTACACCAACAACCAAAAAATGTAGCCTTATATTGTACAAAAAAAAAAAAAAAAGTAACATCTTTGACCCATTAGCCCCTAAAGAAAACAAATAAAAAGAACTCTGAATGATCTTCTAGGTATGGTCCAACTGATTTTAAAGTATTCTCTTCCGGTGCTTCATTATATCGTCTCATGAAATTGAGGTCTTTCTCATCAATTCCATGTCTTCCATTTGCTAGTGATTTAGGCTTATTACATACGTAAATTAGAGGCTTTGGAAAGAATCTATTTAAATCCAAAATATACGCCAAACTAGATCTAGTAGAAATTAGAGTTTTGACCCCAATGTAGTCAATAGTTTCACAGTATTCAATCAACCAACAATTAAACATAAGTCGTCTAAACCGATACAAATCATAACCAAACCAGTCTTCAAAGTTTAAAACAGAGTAGAGTGACCAAACAACAGAGACCAATGACCATTGCCCTCTTAACTTATTCAAGACTCATAGTGAACCAGACCAAGAAAAAGACACTGAACCAGACCCAGACACATACACTGAACCAGACACACAACCATTTTGAAATCACACTAAGTAAATCATCACTCTTCCTCAGACTCAGACTCAGCGTTCTGGAGCCACTCAATGAACGGTGTCACGTTCTTTAACACTGGGGAGCCTTTGACGCCATTCTCGTACCATCCAACAATCACATCCTCTTCCAAAAGGTCTTCGTCGTAAAGACCTTTGATAACAAAAGCAACTTCTTTGGCTGTCTCTGCGCTTGCTTTCGTGAAGAAAGATTCTATTGCTTTAAGCAAAACCATCTGCTGAGGAGCTCCAGCATCTTCTTGCATCATCATCACGGCCACGAGATATTTTTTCTTCTTGATCACTTCTTTAGAGACTCCCTTGCCTGCGCCTCCAAAGAGGGCAGAGAATAGAGCGTCCATTTTCTCCTGGGGTGTTGCAGAGTTAGAAGCTAGAGCTGTTTTGAGTTGGGAAGGAGATGAACCACTGCCCAGAAGCACTTTTATCTCATTCACAAGCTTTTCATGAGCATTATCAGGAATCTTGCTGTTGCCGTTCACATGCAGCACTTCTGGTGACTTTTTCACTTCTGGCTTTTTTTCTTCAATTGTAGACAGCATCACCATATCAGCTGTAACAGCGTTAAGCTGTTCTTTCATTCGTTTCTCAGCAGCCTCCCGGGAAGTATCCGTTTGCCACTGGACATCATCGTCATCATCCTCACTGTCTGCTTGCTCATTTTCATCAGACTGGCTTCGTGGTGGGGAATGATCTTTCCTCTTCGAAACCTTGTCTTTAGAAGTACCTGTTGCCACTGCTTTCTTCTTATTGGCAGCCTCCTTCTTCAGTTTCCTCAGCTCCTCATCAGCCGCTTCACCTTCTTTCAGCCTTTCTTTCTCAGCTCTCCTCAACTTCTTGTCTTTCGATGACTTCTTTTGCTCTGGAGGATTCTTCAGGATGAATGATGTGAGCTTGTCCCTCATATCAACGTCAGATATAAACCCGCAAGCCGCACATTTCAGCTGAAGCATCTGCATCTTCGTGATGAGTATCTCAGTTTCAGGATTCCCACATCCGTAACACTGCACATACTTTTTTATGAAGTTCTCTAGAAGTCCCGCAAGCTTGGAAGTGTCATGGGCTCCATTCACAAGAGACGTTCCAGTCTTCTCATCAAATTTGGACTGAGCACCAAGCTCGCAACCAAAGTACTTGGTTGTGTAAGCAGGAGGCCTCCCCAAGGCTTTAGCGATCTCAACCATGTTGACAACATTGGTCTTGATGCCATTACCTCTACCTTCAATCTTGGTCATCATCCTAGGCATCTTGTACCTGTAGAAGGCATCATCACGGTTGGAAGCACCAATGTTTTGCAACGCCATCTTAATTAGACAAGCAAGCACGTTTATAGAAGAGATATGTCAGAAGAGGCAGTGATCAGTCGGTTGCATAAACTGTAAACCAGAACAGCTTGTGTTGTTGACAGCCTCTAGACGCAAACCACGAACTCTACGAATGGACTTTTTCCTAGATATAGGACAGTACTCCCCTAAAAGCCGAATAGATGATTGAAAGAGAGAAGCCTGTTCAGACATAAAAGATTCTTCACACTTTAGACTCTCCACTTATGACAAATTGATGATCCCAGCAGCTTTGACTGCTAACTTTCTGCAAAAACATAAACATAATAAGTGAACAACCATTAAAAGAGACCAGATGCAGAACTAAAAGCTTGCCCTTTCGAAATCACAAAACAAGGCAATAAAAACTGAAACCCAAAACAGCTAATTGGGTATTAGATTCACCAGCAGAGAAGGATATCTTAAGCCGGGATCTCACCGGAATAATACTAAATCCTGAAAAAATCAACGACCCATAATAGAAAACAAAGAAAAGTTTATATGTTTACAATATCCAAACCTAATCTTGCATCAACAAAAGAGATTTAAATCTGATGGACACAAAAACCAGCTTTTTGGATTTAAAACCAACGAAATCTAAGAACTTTTCTCATGGTCAAACTATCGAATCTATCAAGGGTTCATATTGTAAGGCAAACTCATCAGATCAAAGAATCTACAACTCCAAAATCCTCGAATAACAAATCTGATCAAAGAAGCAAACAATCAATTTGCACGCAATCGATAATCCCAAAAACCGAAATCGAGACAGAACAACAGCAAGAAACAAAGAATCGAGATAGAAGATTCCTTACCTTGTGAAGATTAAGATGGAACCCGAAATGCGCCGATGAGATGAATAATGAGAGAACAGCTAAGTAAGAAAAGAGACGTCTTTTTGGATATTTATATTATTAAGGAAGGAGGCTGAGTGCTAACAGAGACGCGTTTTTGTGGTTCATCTTTTAGGGCAAACTCATCGTCTCGCGTCCAATTTTTATTTTTATTTTTTTTATTAATAATTCTTTTTAATAAAGAAGTTTTTATTTTATTTTATTTTTATTTACCATATTTATAAGAAAAATCAGACGAGGAAAAAGAGTCTAGAAAGAAGAACTTTCTACTCTTCATTTGTTCGATTCCTGATATACTGATATCAGGAACAATGTGTTGATTTAAGTGACTTAGTAACACCCTTTTGTTGTAGATACACTTAGTAACATGATTCTTCTGTGCTTGTGAGTTATGATATCAGGAACAATGTGTTGATTTAAGTGACTTAGTAACACCCTTTTGTTGTAGATACACGAGGCGATATCGCGAGAAGAATCTGAGGCTGTTAAAGCAGGGATCATAATCGAGGAGCTTAACCGGGATTTCTTCTAGGAGATCGAGTTCTGAGACCAGCTAAGGTTAAAGTTTCTTTAGGACCCATCAAGAAGTAGACTCCTGCTTGAGTTGATCAATGACTTCGTCTTTATATTGTTAGAGGGAAAGCAACAAAACGCAGCTAATGTCTCAATGAGAACTTCTTTAGCTGCTGAGATAATGATTCATGTTTCAGGATTCGCATGACTTGATTAGTCATGGATTTGATTCATAGCTTCGGGTTCTTTTGTGATCTGTCTTAGTGAAAGAATCATTTTTACAAACTGAATCATCAATCAAAGTATATAATCTCGCAACAATTTAGGATCAGTGTAAAGACATAGAAACACTGCTCCAAGGTTTTTCACAACTACACAACACATTGCACATAGCCCAAGTCTCATAACAGAAGTCTTAGTGTCTTAATTCTTTAAGCTTGAATCATCCTGGGATAGTGGACATTGAATCTCTTTTTGCTTATTCACAATTTCTGAGAAACAGTGCAAAAGAGCAAAGTTAATTTAAGAGAATTTTGGGAACCAAAAAAAAAATGAAGAGACTTTTACATCTAAAGAGTAAAAGCCTAATGATTACCATTGAGGGCCAGAATTCTGAGAACTAATGCTTTTGTAGAATTTAGAAATTCGTCCACGAGATTCAGGTTTGGGTTTAAAGGTTTTCTTCCTCAACCCAAAAATCTCTTGTACCAAAGGAACATGGCTTAAGACAAGCTTCCATGCCAGAAACCACCCTACGAAATCCAAAACCCCAACAATATCAAAAATTTCAAAGATAAATATGCAATACCCAGATGATCAAATCAAGTAACAATCATAAAACTTTGAGTAAAGAGAGAGAGAGAGAGAGAGAGTACAAAGAGCGATGAAGCAGACGACGAAAGAGATCGCTAGAAAAGGACGAACGAGAAAGGAGAAGAGATAGTTCAGGAACGAAGGAGATTCCATTTACGATTAGAAATTTTCTTGCCTTGGAAGATCTCTTTCCGTTATTTTCTGTGAACCCAGCAAATTTTTAATTTTGGAGAAGAAAACAAATCTGATTTTAAAAGTGCTATTAAATGCAAATAGTTCTTAGTTTAGTGCTGGTAGACAAAAAAAAATGCTATTAAATCAGGTTTTGGTCGTGGTATATATATATTTTCCTTTTCTAATGGATCATTAGAGTAACGAAGGCCCATGAAGATTTTAAAAAGAGAGTAACGAAGGCCCAACTATGAACAGTTTGTACAATCCCACTAACCACAAAGACCAGATCAAACAATGTACAGTTTGACTAGAAACCTAGCATAAATTATTTTAAGGATATTGTCAAGTGGGTTAGTCTAGTTAAATTGCATAGTTGAGATGAAAATAATGTTTAAGAAACCAACTAGAATTTGGATTTTGCATGGTTTATAGTATGTTGATGATTGTTTAAGGTTTGTTGCTTTCTTGGTTTCTAATTGCCACTTTAATCTCCCCGATAATTTCTGTTATGTTAATTTGGATTATTCTAAAAAAATATATCAAATTTTTAATACCTAATCCCTAGAATAAGTCATATAAATTATGTTCAAGATTTGATTATATGTTTATCGAAGCTAAGATTTTGGTTAAGGTTAAACTTGATAATCTTTTCTCATAGAGTTGATGTAAAAGATTAAATGATCCGGGATCTCACTGGAATAATACTAAATCCTGAAAAAATCAACGACCCATAATAGAAAACAAAGAAAAGTTTCTATGTTTACAATATCCAAACCTAATCTTGCATCAACAAAAGAGATTTAAATCTGATGGACACAAAAACCAGCTTTTTGGATTTAAAACCAACGAAATCTAAGAACTTTTCTCATGGTCAAACTATCGAATCTATCAAGGGTTCATATTGTAAGGCAAACTCATCAGATCAAAGAATCTACAACTCCAAAATCCTCGAATAACAAATCTGATCAAAGAAGCAAACAATCAATTTGCACGCAATCGATCATCCCAAAAACCGAAATCGAGACAGAACAACAGCAAGAAACAAAGAATCGAGATAGAAGATTCCTTACCTTGTGAAGATTAAGATGGAACCCGAAATGCGCCGATGAGATGAATAATGAGAAAACAGCTAAGTAAGAAAAGAGACGTCTTTTTGGATATTTATATTATTAAGGAAAGAGGCTGAGTGCTAACGGAGACGCGTTTTTGGTCAAGGTGCAATTCAATGGTTAAATCTTGGATCCTAAATTCGGTGAATGATTCATCAGAACTCTCGAAACACCTGATGACAAGATTTCATATCATAAATCTGCCAAGATCCTATCATATCACTCAGCAAATTTGGTCTTTGTAACAAGGCACAATGGACCTCTCTGCTTATTTCACTAAACTGAAAACACTCTGGGATGATTTGGAGATTGTGTGAAGACTTGTGGTTACTGTCAGTGCTGTAAGGGAATGTCTTCCAAAACTGAGAACACAAAGATCATTAAGTTTCTAGCAGGATTGAATGATTCCTGTGGAAATGCTAGAGGACAGATTATAATGAAGAAGACTATACCAAACTTGGCAGAGGTGTAAAACCTATTGGATCAGGATTTTAGCCAACGTAGCATACATTCTGTCACAAATCCTTCAGCTTTTCAAATCACAAACACTGAAGCAGTAGAAGCTCCAATGATAAATGCGAATAATGCTAAGCAGAAAGCTCAACGTCCCATATGTTTTCACTGCGGGTATACATGACACACAATTGAAAAGTGCAACAAGATTCATGACTATCCTCCAGGTTTCAAGCATAAAGGAAAGGCAAACACAGCAAAGCTGACTGTGGCTCAAATGACTTACAACAATCTAGAGAGCAATGACAATGCAGTCACAGGAGTGCTTAAGACTCTGTTCAAAGACCAGATTGAAGGAGTTATATCTTACTTCAACTCGAAGCTGAGTATACCTTCTGACAAGAGTGATGTTCCTTCAACTTCAGGTGGAACGATTACTGCTCTCTCTGGTATGGCTTTCTCATATTCCAATTTGTGTTTTCTTGGAGTTCTTTGTGCCACATGGAACATTTTAGCTTCTCAATCCTGGTATAGTAGATAGTGGTGCCACACATCATGTGTCTCAGATAGAAGTCTTTTTTGAAAGTTTAGATGCTGTTATAGACAAGTCTGTCACATTATCGACTGGTATGAAGATTCAGATTGCTGGTATTGGAAGTATTAGAATGAATGATTATCTGCTGTTAAACAATGTCTTGTTTATACCAAATTTTCATCTAAATCTCCTTAGTGTAAGCCAATTAACCAAAGATGCAAGATGTCATTTGGTTTTTAATGAAGAAACATGTGTGATACATGATCCTTTAGGGGACAAATGATTGGACAAGATGAGCAGATTGGGAATCTCTATGTGCTGGACAAGGGATCATTCAAAAGAGATAGTTTGAGTCAGTCTTTTGCGTCTGTACATGCAATTTTTGATAGCACTCTGTGGCATCATAGACTTGGTCACCCTTCTTCTTCTAGACTTGATACAATTTCAAATGTTTTGGGTCAAAGACAAGTTAATAAAGGATCCTTACTTTGCAGTATTTGTCCTCTTGCAAAACAGAAGAAACTTCCTTACAATCCCTTTGTTCTCACTGCAGTCTTTCTCATTAGCCGAACTCCAATCCCTTTGCCTCACAACAAATCTCCATATCAGATGCTGACTTCAAAGCCTCCACACTACACCAATATGAGAGTGTTCGGATGTCTTTGTTTCAGTGCAACCTCTTCAAAGAAGTCATAAGTTTCAACCAAGATCAAGACCATGTGTTTTCCTTGGGTGTCCAACATGATGCAAAGGTTATAAGCTTCTGGATTTAAAGACAAACGCCACAGTTATCTCAAGGAATGTGACGTTTCATGAGGAAGTTTTCCCTTTCAAAGATGGAGACACTAGTTTACCAGATTTTTTCGCTTTGTTGACAAAATCTCGACCCCAACGGCAAATGATACTGACACAACACCAGAGAACGCAAATATAAGAACATAAGAGAATGGTTTATGGGCAGTAATGAAACAACAACAGCTCAGCTACCTAAGACGACTGTTTCAGCTCCAACCATAAACAAACGAGTTTCTAAACTCCCAAGATATTTGCAAACCTACTTCTACAATGTCACAGAAACCGAAATCCCTTATCCTTTAGCATCTTACATGTCTAATGATCATCTATCTGCAGAGTATACTGCTTATATATGCTCTGTGAATATTCATGCTGAGCCTACTTCTTTCAATCAAGCAAAACGTTTTGATGAATGGCTGAAGGCCATGAATGAGGAACTGATTGCGTTGGAAAGCTCAAATACATGGTCTATTTGTTCTTTACCAGAAAATAAGAAGGCTATAGGACGCAAATGGGTGTATAAAACTAAGCTAAATGCTGATGGGACTTTAAAGAGGTACAAAGCCAAATTGGTGGCTAAAGGATATGATAAAAGCTTTCATACAAAATACTCTCGAATTTCTCTGTAAGTACTCAATTTCAATTCAACAAGGTTTCTTTACACAATTCTAAGATGAGAAATCACAAACGATTTCTCAATCCTTTATATCCACAACAAAACTACACTAACTTTCCTCACTCATTAGCCACCCTTGGATTAGAAGAAACTCTTATATAACTCTTAATCAATGGCACATCATTAGCCACCTGTATAGTCTTCTTGTATACACCCTCCACATATCAACTACCCACCCATTCAAACTCAACTTGTTCTCAAGCTGGATGGAAGTCCAGAAATTGCTGCATGAGGTCCTTGATGAGCATCCAACTGCTTTCATTACTCGACAGGCCTTTCCATGCAATTTGGACCTCCAATTCTCCATTAGAGTTATACCTTGTCTCCTGAATGTCGTGTGGATACAGAAAAAACTTTGCCGCTTCATTTAGAGCCTCAGGTAAAGGATTTACATGATGATGTTGCCCGAACACCGACTTAACCTATGACACATGGAAGACTGGGTGGATGCGAGACTCATGCGGCAAGGCAAGATGATACACCACCTGACGAATCCGTTCCAGAACCTCAAAGGGTCCATAGTAGTGAGTTGCCAACTTCTGACACAAACGCTTGGTCACCGATTGTTGTCTGTAAGGCCACAACTTGAGATACACTCTATCGCCCACTGCGAAAACTGAGTCTCTAGATGTTTGTTTGCCGCGTTCTTCATCATCTCCTGAGAACGCTGAAGGTAATACTTCACTTCTAGCAACATCAAATCGCGTTCTTGAAGTGTTTTCTCCAAATCGAAGTTAGTTGTAGATCTTTGTTCAAACGGTACAATGTGAGGAGCCTCACGACCATAAACCACTTTAAATGGTGTAACATATAGAACAAAGTGGTAGGAGGAATTATATCAGAACTCAGCTCAACTTAGAAACAAGATCCATTTCTTAGGATGAGCACATCGTAAATATGTCTCCAAGGTCCGATAAACATGTGGAGAACTTAAGCTTGGTTCTAGCTAACTTGTGACACCTTCCAAAATGAGCTTTGAAAGATCTTATCTCTGTCAATGACAATACACTATGGAATTCTGTGTAAACGAACGATTTCCTTCGTGAACTTAGTTGCAATATCCGCAGCATTTAACAGATGTCCTAAACCTATAAAATGAGCAAACTTACTCAAGCGATTCACCACTACTAAGATCACATTCATTCTTCTTGATAATGGCAGCCCTTCAATGAAGTCCATAGTGATGTGTGACCAAATTTGATCCGCAATAGGGAGTGGTTTTAAGAGACCCGCATGGCATAATGTGCTATGCTTCTGACCCTCCCCAAACGGTCTTCGATCTGACCCACACGAACGTCGTGAACACCGAAATGAGCCTGTATATCTGCGGAGGAAATGAGATTTGTAGGACGTGTCATCACAGGAATTGAAGTCCACGTTCACCGCACCAATTGATAAGAGCTTTCAAGCAAAATAATCTCAAATTTCTCTGTAAGTACTCAATTTCAATTCAACAAGGTTTCTTTACACAATTCCAGAATGAGACATCACGAAACGATTTCTCAATCCTTTATATCGACAACAAAACTGCACTAACTTTCCTCACTCATTAACCACCATTGGATTAGAAGAAACTCTTATTTAACTCATAATCAACGCATATAGTCTTCTTATTGCTTTGGTTCGTGTCTCTTCTTCTTCTTGTATACACCCTCCACGACATATCAGAATATACTAAACAAGGACTAGATTTTGTTGACAAATTCTCACCAGATGCTAAAATGACAACAGTAAAGACTCTTTTAAGTGTAGCTGCAGCAAAGAAGTTGAGCTTAACACAATTAGATGTCTCCAATGCCTTCTTGAATGGCGATTTACATGAAGAAATCTATATGGATCTTCCACCAGGATACACACCCAAAGATGGAGTGGTCTTGCCACCTAATCTAGCTTGTAGGTTACACAAATCAATCTATGGTTTGAAGCAAGCGTCTCATTAATGGTTTCTCAAGCTGAGTACCACTCTACTTTCCTTGAATTTTCATAAATCGCATACTGATCACACTTTATTTGTGAGAAACGTTTCAGGAAAATATTTGGCAGTTTAAGGCTATGTAGATGACATCATAGTAGCATCAAATGATGATGAATCTGTGGGTCAACATGTCAATGAGTTAGAGGCAATGTTCAAACTGAGATATTTCCTTGGGCTGGAAGTGGCGAGATCTCAGGAAGGAATAACAATTAGTCAAAGAAGGTACACTCTTTAACTGTTAGAAGATACTGGTTTGTTGGGAAGTAAACCTTCAAGCATACCCATGGACCTGAGTATAAAACTTTGTCACTCAGTATCACAGGCTGATTGGGAAGATGATGTATCCAACTATAACAAGACCAGACATTATTTTTGCCATTAATAAGCTTTGTCAATTCAGCTCTGCTCCTAATACATCTCACTTGCAGGCTGCACACAAAGTATTAAGATACTTAAAAGGAAGCATTGGATTGGGTCTATTTTATGCAGCTGACAACGATTTGATTCTTACTGCTTTCACATATGCAGACTGGGCATAGTAAAGGGATACAAGGAGATCAACCACAAGCTACTGTATGTTCTTGGGTGTCTCTCATATCCTGGAAATCACAGAAACAACAAACTGTTTCAATATCTTCTACATAATCTGAGTATCCTGCAATGGAAGCAGCTGTTAAAGAGATACAATGGTTGGTAAATCTTCTTTCTGAGTTGCAGGTTCCTCAAACAAAGTCGCTAGCCTTCTTTTGCGATTCATTAGCTGCAATACACATAGCTAACAATCCCGTGTTTCATGAAAGAACAAGGCATTTGAAAAGGGAATCACAAAGTAAGAGAAAATGTGGAGAGTGGCTTGGTCAAGACTTTACATGTCAAAACAGATAATCAAATTGTAAATGTTTACTCATAGCCTCTATTCCCATGTCATTTTCATTGTTTGATTGGCAAGATGTCATTAACAAATGTATACATGTCATCTTGAGGGGATATTAGCATAGTACTTTTGGTTTGTCATACCAAACTAATTGGTTTTCGGTTAAGCGTAAACCAAACTCAATCTTATCTTCTTATCTTTAAAAGGAAGACTAAGTTTGTTTCATCTATAACAGATTTTCATTGATTAATCAATGAAGTTTTTTCACTTTCTCTTGTTTTCTCAACTCTAAGAGGGTCCAAAATTCATACACAAAAAAATGTTTTAGACTGAACTGAATCCAAACCAAACATGAATTTTATTTGGTCATAACTTTGTAAAACCAAATGCAGATGCGAACGGAATGCTCGTCGATTTGGCTTATAATGGAGTTTAAATACAGGTAAAAACTAAAAAGTAAAGATTTTAGTCAATAGATATTACCTTTCACTTAATCTTCTGTGAAATTTGAATTAAATCACTGAGTCGTAGTGGTCTACTTTGGGACGAGTAATGCAGATGCAGCAGCAGCTTCTGCTATGAGAGCAACTGGTTGACGAGCCTGAAGACAAGAACCAATATCAAAAGGGTGCAAGTCTGAACCATCATAGAGAAGATTCAGTCCTGGAAGAATCACTTCTCGGCTATCTGTTTCCTCAATATCTGCCTTTGTTGTATTTAAAGGTGTATTCTCATCAATAGTCCTTGTGGCAGCTTCATATACAGGGGCCAAGGCGTAGGATCTGCATCCATCACTCAAATTTCTAAAGCCCAAGAAAGAGGAAAAGAAAGTACGAAACATGGAAGGAACTGAACTGA
>JAKUCM010009457.1:0-13499 GCA_023374145.1 Lepidium sativum | reverse complement strand
TGTTTTTTTTCTCTCAAATTTTCTTTAATTACTTCTTTTGATGCCAAAGCAGCTTATTAGTCAAAGCTGAAATAAAATCCAAACCACAAAAGAAAAAAATATATCTATCTAGACATTTTTGTTGATAAATTTTATAAATATTTCCAAATACTGTAAAGAAAATCTTTTAATTTTAAAAGTAACACAACATAATTCACTAGTACAAAACCACAAGATTAAATCTTTGTCCCATGCAACAAGAAGCATGTCATCTACATTCATCCATAGTTGTTTAAATAATTTAACTCAGTTTCAAACATACAAGTTATGCAATCCTGCAAAATTAATAAAAATAAAGGTGTAAGAAATTATAATGTGGTTTTTATATTATTATTTATTTAAGGGTGATTTTAAATGACGACCATTTTGGGTATTCACTTAATTTTGTTAGGGGTAGGTGTTTTTCTTCTCGTATTTAAGGCTCTCTATTTTAATATCATTATGTATAACTTATATTAATAAGTTACCTGGTGAATAAATTTAATCAAAAGAGCCTCAAATGAGGATCAATAGGTAAGCCCACACATGCATAAAGTGGATCATACAATGTATTTTTTGTAGAGCTGAAATAGTTAGTAAACACATCAGTAATGTTCGTGATATGAAAATCTTTTATTTCCTTTGTCTTAATTATATTAAGTTTTGAGATTTTGAAAAGTGTTCACCAAATTAAAGCAAGTTACCAACTATATTATAAGAGTTATAAATAATTTATACTAACTATTATGATTACGTAGATATCTTTCTAGTTAGAATAGACAAACCTTTTTTCATGGTGATTGGTTTCTCTTGAACGCATATTTCCTTCTTGTCTCAAAGATATAATCGATGAATCCGCTATTTCTTTTTCTTGATATGGCAACATGATCCTCTGCAATTATCATTTAATTTCTATATTGTCACACTTCTTAAGTAAAAAAAGAACAAGAAAATGAGTATTTGTTTGAGAATGCATGTACCCGTCTTTGAGATGAAGGATGTTCATTTTCACATTGATCGTAATAAGTACGATGTCTTACATTTCCACTCTGCAGTAGTAGGCACCAAAGTTTGGTATTATTAGACCAGTGTTTAACAAAAGTTTATGTAATTTTCAACAAGAAAGCAATTGACATATAAATCGAATGATTAGATAAAATAATATAACCTGATGAATCATTGAGTTTGTGTATGAATTTTGATATTGATTGTAGATATTTGTGTTGAAAGACGACGTTGCTGAAACATGTTGTTTCCCTTTTTCTTGTGCGGAATATTGCCTAAATTTTGTTTACCATTAGATAAGTTTTATAAATACCTAAATTAAAGAAAAAAACTTGACATACGAAAGACTAACACATACTCCATATAATTTTCAATGAATGTTTACTATGAATAGATTGATATATGTTAGCAAAAAAAATTGCTACCTTGGAGAGGTTAAGAGGGCTTGAGTGGTGGACATCAAAGATGGCATTGTTGAGACGTGTTGATTTCCCTTTTCTTGTGCGTAATAATACCTACATATTGTTTACCAATATACAAATAAATTATATTTTAGAAAAACAATGATATATGCAATACTAACACATGAATTACATATAATTATTTTCAATTAATGAATGCTAGGAGGTAAATTTTTTTACCTAGGAGAGGTTAGGAGGTTTTGAGTTGCAGGTACCAGAGAGATACTATTATTTATACTATTAGTCACAGTAGAAGATACAAAACTTTGACTTATTTGAGGCCTAATAGATTTGAGAATAATATACAATTTTAAAAATGTTAGGATATAATAAATATTAAAACAGACATGTGTTGTAAGAAAATAATGTTACCTTCCACGAGTTTGATGAGTAGTATTTAACAAGCTTGCGTTTTGGAAGCCATAAGCTATTGATCCAGGCTGATATGACGTCTGCTCAAATGGTGCGTAATTTCCTGACCTATATTAGAGTGTAAAAGCAATTAATAAAATTTGAAAACATTATATATACACCTATTCTAATCTAAGAGTGTTGGATATCATGTGAGAACTATACTCTTGATTCCTTATAGCATTTGAAGTCGAGACAAAAGGAATTTGGAATTGATTGTTTATCAAACACATATAAGTTTAACCGTATGTGGGTTATTAATTTTCGAAAATGATAATGAAAAATAGTTTTCTTACATTGATGTTCGGATAGACATGTCTGAAGTTTTTGGTTGTTGCATCTGATCAACTTTGTAAATACGCTTGAGTTGTTCAATTATTAAGTTGTTGCGATCAGAATGGTCCTCTTGAAACCTGTATTGATTGATATTAATTACTGTTATTATTAATTCTAAATAATTTCATATATTTGAGGAAAAAACAAAATTTTATAAGCTTACGTACATAGAACGATGAAAATTTTGACAGCCATGGACACGATTGAGATTGGAAAGTCCATTTGAATTCCCAACTTCTTGTAGATTTCTCCTCATCTGGTTCAGCATAATAACGAACATTTTGAGTATATTTGATCTTTAAAAACTAATGAGTTATAGAAATTTGATACCATTGTTGAAACATATGGCTCTCGGGAGAAATTGTGATTCATTTGAGACAATAGAGGTTGTTGATAACTTTGCTCTTGAGGTCCATGTTGGAAATCAATTAATTGTAGTGCACTGGTCATCTTGTTAATGGTTGACGTTGGAACACTATTTCCTTTGTACAAATCTTCAAACTGCAAATTGCCAAATCTTGGTGACGACTGCAAATTCATAAATTAAGATTTGTTGGTATGTAATCAGTTATATGCATTATTTAGTGAAAGAAATGTTTTAAGTAAAGTTTATACCATGTCATAAAAGTTATCTGCAGCGTTGAAATCGTTAGAACAATTGTTTTCTTGAAGAAGGCTTTGATTATGTGTTATCGTGGTTGTGAGATCTTGACCAAAACTGGGATGTATTTTCGATATCTCTTGAATAATGTTTGAATTCTCCACAAGTGGTGCAGCAGATACATCACTTGTGTTAACAGAGACAGGGACCAATCCACCTAACTCGTTGCATGCATTTTCCGAAACCAGCGATGAAGGATTTTCCTGACATTTCCATGTATTCGTAAACAATATTAATATTATCATCTTTGGTTATATGTAATCTAATACTATTAAAAGAAAATCCTTTAAAAATTATGATTACAGATAAGTAAATAATTACATTAATTCATGCCATTCGAATTTTAATATTCTCGAAACAAAAAAAGACCTTGATCTAATGGATCAATCCTCCAATAATGGAATCATATCAAATCTTTAATAAACAATAAAATCTGATACAGATTATTTGATATCATACTAAATTATAATTATTTCTACTTTATTTGATTTATTTCTATAAATAAGTTAAATAATCACGTCATCAAAATGTATGAAAGAATTTAGATTTATTTCTACATTTGAATTTTTTAAAACGAAATTTATATTACATAAACTAGGACATAAATTTTATAACAGAAAATATAGTATAAAAGAATTTATATTACATAAACGAATATATGTTCAGTGCATATATAATTTTATACTATGATTATATCCACACACTATAGTGTGAGATCAATTTAATATATGAGATATAATTTTCCTTGATGAACATATATAAGTTCTAAACAAGTACAAATTACGAATTAAGTTTATATAAAAACAATAGAAAAATATGATAATAAATAATAAAACATATATTAATATAAAATTTTAATTAATTAATATGTGAAAAATATTTTTTTCTATTATTTATAAAAAATAATATTGTTTGATATAGAGGTTAAATAATTATGAATCATTTGATATTCAATAATATTTAATAATTATATTTGTACCATTTCTAGATTCTATTTAGGTCATGTTCTTTTTGCAGTCGCTAGCGACAGAGACTAGCGACAGCGACTAAATCATGTTCTTTTGGCAGTCGCCGAATGAGCAACTGATCGCAGTGACCAGTCGCCAGCGACTACGTTTTTCAGTCGTTGGAAAATTCAACGACTAGTCGCTGGTTCAGCGACTGCCAAAAGAACAACATAGCGACTAAATTTTTTTTTTCCAATTTTTATTCACCAATTATTTTTAAAACAAATAAAATAAAATATAAAAATATATAAAATAAATTAAAATTTTGTAGCTATCTATAATATTTTATAAAAATCCATATATAATTTAAATATATATTAACTAATAAATAAATAAAATTATAAAAATTTAATATATAATATAAATTTTTGTTGTTAATTTTTTACTATATTATATTCTTTATATTTTGATTATATTTTAAATTTTTTAAAATTAATATATAATATATTTTTATTTTATATTTTCTATTTTATTCTAATTTAAAAATATTAGTAATATAATAATTATATATCATATATACAAATTATATACTAATAGATAATAATAGATAATAAATTTTTATATTTCATATATGAATGTATAATGTTAATAAATTTTTATATAAATAAAATATTAAATATAAAAAAATAATAAATGATACACATATTTTTATATTTAAAAATTAAAATATTATATTTTACATTATTTAAAATTTTAACTTATATTTTACTTTTTTTTTGCTAAGTTTCATTATTACAATTTTTTAAAATTTATTATTTAAATTTTTTTATTTTAATATTACATATTAATTTTTATTATAAATTATAAATTTAACAAATATTATAAAAAAATTGTTAGTCGCTGGTTGCTAGCGATTGCAAAAAGAACAACACAACGACTACTAAAAGAACATAAAACTGAAATAGTAATCGCTATCGCTAGTCGCTGGTTGCTATCGCTGTCGCCAACGACCATGAAAAGAACAAAGCCTTAATAATTTTTTATTTTATTATAAGAATTATCTTATTTTTAAAATTTACGAAGTGGTTTAGGAAAATTATTTGTGCAAGAACCTACGCTCAAATGTTTACCCTAAAAAACAATAATTATTTTTTACAAAGTGGTCTGAGGGTTAAAGGAAATACCATGAACGCACTGAAAGTGTCTGGCGAGTCTGAAAACCAGAAGGAATTATTGTCGAGTGAAAATTCAAGATCGTCGCTAAAAGCCATTGCTACCAAGTATTTACTTCAAAAGATATGATTTCACTGAAATCAAAAGATTGCAAGAACAAGAAAAAGTATCAGAAGTAGCAGGAATTGTGGCTCTGTTATATATATAGAGAAAAGGAAACGCAGAATCTTGATTGTTTTTTTAGTAGAATAATATTGTGTTAATATATATTTATTTCTAAACATATTATATTTTTACTTTTTACTTTAATAAACAATATAATTTTGTTCACTTAAATTTTGATTGTTTGTTTAATTAAAAGAATTTCTAGATATTTTATTAAATAACAAAAGCTAAAAATAGTTCTAAATAATAGTTATATATTTTAAATTTATTGGTGCAGAATCTTGATTTAAACTAAATACTCTAATAACATCAATATAATATTATTTCTTCATTAATTACATTGATCCCTATTTTTTATTTGTTCACTTAAATTTATCCATTTGTAAACGAACAAAGTGAAATTATTTGAATAGTGACATTGTTTACGTTTATTGGATCGAAGATATAACTTTCGAAAAAGCAAATGTTGTTATCTTCTTAAAATTTTAATCCAATATAAAATTTCATGATAATTACAGTATATATATGCCATTATAAGCTACAATAATTATTCTTAAGAAATTATACTACGCATATCAAAATTCTAGAAATCTATTAGTTACTAATACAGATATTCTAAGAGAACTTGACTCAATATTGAAGTGGATCTTAAGTTAGTGACTATTAAAGAAAAGTATCCGTTTTATCCAAAACAAAAAAAAGGTATCCGAAGGGTTTGGGCATTAAAAAAATCTTCAGAATTCAAATAATACTGGGACATGTATCCAAAGACGAATCTAAAAATGTGAAGATGATCCAAATTTTGGCTACCATTACTCTTTCTGTTGGATTATACCAAGCAAACGATTTTATATTCGTGTCAAAATATAATGTGTGATTTTGTTTGATATCATGTTCTTAACAAATTAAAAAAGTAACAAAAAAAATTCAAAATTAGCTTCTCTCTTTCTATGTAAAAATTATATTTCTCCAGAGCCTGTCCAACAATGACAAAAGCTTTAGATAATACTAAATGATAAAAAAAATTTGGATCCTAAATTAAAAAAATTTGGAGCCTAAAACTTTAATAAAAAATTTTGAAATATTTTTGGTCCTAAACTTTAATAAAATAATTGTATCTGATAACAATGTTGCATTAAAATATGTTTTTAACAATAGAGATAATAGCAGATAATATTACAGTAAGCATTGGAGACGTATTTTAAGAAATAATAAAGTTATATGCAGTGTTTATATTGCATGAAATATTTATAGCTATACATGTATTTCTGTGAAAAGAACGAACAGTACCTTATATATATAACGTTTTTTCACTTAGTTATTAAAAAAATAATTTTTTTTATAATAATGTTCAGTGGAGAATTATAATTGTCAATTTGAAAGTTAGACGGTATTTTTTTAAAATTTAGTAATATATTTTTACAATTAAGCTAAAATATCAATTTATACAATTTCTAATTATGAATATCATTTTTCGGTGATCAAAAATATTTTATTTAAAAAAATTCAAATATCGTTATATATATACATTAATATATTTCTCCAATATGTTGAAAATATCTATTTTTATTTTCTCTTGCAATAGTGGGATAATACATAAATAAATGGACAATATCTTTCAAATCATTTTTTATCAGAAAAGATTGTGTATCATATCTGAGTGACAGCCAAAGTTATTCAATAAGGAAAAAAGTCGTAATCTGATGAGGTATACATTTCATTTCTAAATCACTGTGCCATTTATTCTGCATAACTTACAAACTATTCTATAAGTGGGGTTGTTTATCTTCTATTTAAACTGATAGAGTATTGTTCATACGACCTAAAGTCTGACGGATCACTATCCATAAAAAATAGTCCTAAAATATTTAAAGCTTAAATAAATTTTTTAGATTATAATCTTATCCAAAATCCATTAAAGTCAATATCATTATAGAATTAATTTAGTACATATACATAAAATTAAAAATTATTTATATTCTCGTATCAAGATTTTCTTAATTAATTAAGTAGAGAAATTTAGCTTCATAGTATAAAAGTTTATGATAATAATTTCTCATAGCAAACTTATACTTATAGTCTTTCTGTTCATTTTATTATGACTTCTGTGCCCTTATTTCTATTCATATTTTTCATTTTCTCCATCTACACATTTTCCCATAACGTTTCTTCTCTCTTTCTCACTTTCTATCTTACATTATCTCCTAGTAAAGAAATTGATTTTTTACTAATTAGAGCAAGTATTTTTTAATAACGACAAAAGATGCTTTTTTCCAGTAGAAAAAGATGCATCATAATTTTTTTTCATCGTATAGTATAAGCACTAGATTAATCAGAAAATGGTAAAAAATCATTCTTTTTGTTTGTTTTCTCCATAAAATCATTTATCAAGTTGACAAAAAAATCATTTATCAATAGATCTATATGTAAGAAAATATACAAAAATTAAAAAAATAATGAGAAGATAAAATACGATCATCAAACCCCGTCATATGTATGGTTGTCAACTTAAACTCTCGTGAAAAAGATAAAGATGAATTGATAAATTTACTTTTTATTGTGTTTACTAGATAATAATAACAGTTACTACATGTGTTAGACCGTATATAATATATATATATATATTAATGCATAACATATCCACTAATCAAGTATATTATGAAATAATACATCAGATGTCTTCTTAGGGTTCAAAGTATAGTGTGCCACGATTATAATACTATATGATAACTATTATTTTGTCTAATAATTATCAAGTTATCAGTTAATTTATTTATTAACTACTAATTTAAGCTTTCAAAATAGTTGTAATCATTATTTGAGTTCGAGATTAAAGTGTGACGGACCATTAAATCTAAATTGTTATATGTGTTAGAATTCTTTATTATTTAATTATTACTATATCTCATAAAATGATTATTTCTAACCTTCAATAAAAAGTTTATATGTATTACAATCTTTAAATTTTAACTAATTTCTTATCTAGTAAAGATATTTAACCTATAACTATTATTTTATGTGATAAATATTCAGTTAACTTATCAATAAAATTAATATAGCGATAATAAAATTGTTTTGGTCTCTTTTGCATCTAAATCACGCATAATGTCTTCATCTGAGTCATCTAGGAACGGAGGTGTATATTTTTTCATGCAAAAAATTGTGACATATGCCTCCTTCATTATATAGTCGCATTGTATGTTAACAATTATTATAGGGAATATTTTATTTCATATCCCTTTTAAGTTATTCATTATAAGGAATACCCGTTTCTTGAAACATTATGCAAAATGCAAATTTTTTGAAAAGGGGGCATGGATAAAATGACAATAATATCCTTAAAGAAATGAGGAGAAATGTGAGAAAAGAGAGTTAAGCATAAAAAAGCTGTTGAGCTGGGCACGTGACATGTGGTAATTATCTTCTCTATAATAAAGACAATCAAGAGTTTGAAAGGCATTTGAGAACATGTGGACGATATATCCGATGTGGACAACATATATTGGCATAAAATGAAAGACATATTACACGCGACAAACTATAGATATATGAAAATAATGATTTATGGATATTTGAAATTATGTGACTCCACTCATTAGAAGACGTTATTTGTGGACATATTTCAATTGTGGATATCAAGTGTGGACATCATTTTTGAATTTGTCCCTGCGTCAATTATATTTTAACATAGAGTTTGACAATATATATTCTAGATGACATATTTCAGTTGAAGGTGTTGTCCATAAGTGAAATATGTTCATAAATGATGTCCACAATTGAAAATGTGTGAACTGCCTTCTATGTATATAATTATTCTCCCAATCGTTTTGATATAGTTTTTCCCCCCAGTTATATGTCATCTTCATAAATGTCCTCTTTTGGATGAGTTTAAAATCCATTTCACATTATAGGTCCTCTGTATTTTGTCCAGACACTAGATGTCTCCCATTTGAATGCATTCAAATAACGTTGAAACAATCCCAAAATCTCATTTCAAGTCGGTGCCACATGTCAAGACACGAGACCATGTCAGCAGCTTTTTTAAGATGAATTTCTCCACTTCATTTCACCAGTTTGTTTGCTGTCTTTATCTTCATCTTTCCTAAGGGTGGAGTTGTCATTCTCTCCATACCTCTTTTTCACAAAAAATGCATTTTCCAAAAAGTTTTCAAAAAGGGTATTTCTTATATAAAACTATAAAAGATTATTTCCATAATTTTCTCATATTATATATTATATATTGTACTCTAATATGTGTTACTATGATAATATATACAGAAAATGGTCCCTAATATACCCTTTAAGTTTTAAATTGTAAAAATAGATTTTTTTAAAAATTTCTGCAAAATATCATTTTTGGCTTTAAGGGGTTTTCAAAATATCTATGATGGACATTTATATTTTCTATGATGGACATAGTTAATTATGTATAAAATAGATAGAAAATGTAATATAATTGTTTATGGTAGATATATATAATGAATTATGTATACAATGAGCAAAACTGCAACAAAATTGTCCACCATAGACATATTATAAAACTCAAAACGGGTATTTTCTACAATTTAATATTCCAAAGAGATGTTACACAGAAAGAATAAAAATATGGTATTTTCCACAATTTAAAACTCAAAAGGTCAAAATCATCTAATATACATGTTCACCGGACACAGAAGATCAACTTTGGGGACAACCCATTTAATGCACTATCCATGCATTTAATGATTTGTCCACTCTATGGCTCTATCTCTCCCACCAACATTAGTATAGTATTTTATATTTTCGTCAATCAACTTGACCGCTTGAGTAGGAAAAGTTTGACTTTGTTCTAAAGATTGGTAAGGCGATGAGAAGTTCGGAGCCTGTGTTAGAAAGTTCATAATGGTTAGATAGTTTTCATAGCTTTGTATAGGAGACGTCGACATGTGATGTGGAGAAGTAAGAGAGGGTTGAATATTTTGTTGAAGAGATGATCTCGAGAGTTCCATCAATTGGCGTTGGACTTCTTCTTCCACTGAATTTTGCTGTTGAAGATGAACCAACTTGCCTCGATCTTATCAGGATCTTATTCCCGCCAACACAAGCATGATCGTTACGACCTTTGTGGGAAGGATCCGTGGTTGTGGTTTCAACATGGATTTCTTCTGCACACGGATTTCATTTCAGGCAATCCTAAGTAGAGGTTGAGATCAAGTTTATACTTAGGAATTCTTTTGTCACTTATGATAAAAAGATTTGGAAAACAAAGGTTGAGAAAGAAAGGTGATATATTTCTGTTTTCTTACTTTCAAAACTAATAGCTAACACAAAAGATTCATTAGAGTGTATATAAGGATTGAGGTCATAGCATGTAATTTTACATCATGTATTGAAAAATAATCGTAGGGTTACTTAATAACTAGTAATGAATTGAACATGATATTCAATATTATCAACAACAAAATTTGATTTGATATTGTTAAGATTTATATGAATATCCCTTATAGCTTTAAAAGATTGAAAAAAATATTTTGTAAACTATCAAGTTATTAGCTTGTTATTTTTTTAATAATCTTTTGTAAATTACAAGTGTAATTATATTCCTTAAGAGTATCTGAGGGGTAATATCCTCAACGAGACGCACTTCACTTTGCCAATTGAAAATTTACACAACCAAGAAATTGCAATATATGTCGATGTTTTCGTTCATGTAAATACAGTAGCAAATATATTCCTAGAATTGCATGGGTTTGTTCACTTATGATTACAATATAATTTCTAGTAGATTAAACATGAAGAAGGGAGAATAATTATGATTGACATCTAAATTGGTAGGTTAGTATTAGATTAAAATAAGCCATGATCACAGACTTAATATATATTAACGCACAACATATCCACTAATCATACATATAATTATCAAATAATACATTTGATGTTTTTTTAGGGTTCAAGATGTGTAACTATGATACAAAAGTATTATATTTATTACAACTTTTAACTTCTAATAATTTATGTATCATGTAATATAAGAATACTTAATCAATAATTATTATTTTATCCGATAATTATCTAACTTTCAGTTAATTTATCTATTAGTTATTGACTTAAGCCTCCAAGATAGTTACCAACATTATTTGAGTTTTTCATGATAATATTAAAGTATGACGAGACCACTAAATCTTAGTTGTTATATGTATTAGAATTGTTATCATTTAACTATTACTATATTTTATAATATTATATTGTTTTTTTTATCTTCATTGAAAAAAGTCTTATAACAATTTACAATTTAACTGTTTACTTATTTAATAAATATATTTAACTGATAACTATTATTTTATTTGATAATAATTCAGTTATGAGCAAAGTTATCAATCAAATTATTATAGTGATAATAATATTGCTTTCATCTCTTTTGTATCTGATGTACGCATAATGTCTTCAGCCGAGTCATCTAAGTATGGAGGTACATATCTTTCATGCAAAAAAACTGTAACATACACCTCCTCCATAATAATAGTCGCATTATATGTGTTAACAAATAATATATATGTTAAAAATTATTATATGTGGTAGTCTAATATCACTACAAGAAAATTGGCTAATTTCAGACATAGTTCAACACGGTAACATTTTCTATCCTAAGCTGTATTAAATTCTGGATGGTAAACAGATGGATAGGGATGAAGGGACGTTCATCTAAAACCGTGAGGAAATTGTTTGAAATTTGTAACAGAAATATACAATTTTAAATAGAAAGTGACATTTTTCTGATCAAGTAATACATTTACACAACTAAGTAAAAGAGTTAAAAAATTCGTACATATATTAACATCAAAGGAGCAAACATTACACTTGGATTACATTAACATTCGAAATTGAAAGTCTTAGTTGATTTCGACATTATTTTCAAATGAAATTGCTTGTCATCATACATATTTTGATTGATTTTAGGAATGATGGCTTGTTGAGTGAAGCTAGAGTTAATTTTTACTTGGAACTAATGACACCAAAGAAAGATTGGATTAGTGACAAGTTTGGATGGTTGAATGATCAGGTTAGTCGACTTGTAGATTTATTATCTTATATTTAGATTTATTATTGATTATGTAGATTTACTTATTCATTTACTCGATTTACTCTTCCTATTATTGGACAAGATATAACGTCTGGAATGAATCTGTTTCGACAATGATCACATCAAAATCAGTCACCATGCAAGAGTACTCGGATTGATTTCCTAAACCATTTGTTCGCCAATGTATAATGTAGATAATACGAGAGATATTTTTTTTGGAAAGAGAAGATGTGGGTGTTCCCACAGGGGTTTCGTAATCTCTTCAAAGCTGTCATTCCCACATTTGTTGCAACTGAGAAGGAATTGGTGGAAGATGTTGATACGTTGTATATTCCTGACAACATTGACAATCATCATTGGGTGGCATTGGAGGTTGATTTTTTGATGCAAAAGATCAAAATTTATGACTTTGACCTTAAGTTCTGCAAAGAACATGAATTGTTTGACAGCTACAAGGCATATTGGAGGATGATTCACTTTATGGTGAAGTGATTCTCTCCACCAGAGATGCGTTCAAAGATCAGTTCAGCTGCCTACACCATGTATAAGGTGAAAACCATTCCACAAAACATCTAATCAGGCGATTGTGGAATTTATAGCCTAAATTTATTGAGTGATTGGCCCTTGGATGTGGTTTTTCAAGACTTAATGATGAACACATTGCTAACATTCGGGGAAAATATGCAGCTGATTTCATGGACGAGCTACCGTGTGAGGAGATTATATTCTTAACTAACCTAAACCCACGTGGAGTGACATGTACGACTTCATTAGATCCACACAGTGAACTTATTGGTTTTACACGTTTTTGTTTTACGCCTATTGGTTTTACACTTCTTGATATTTTTTTAATTCCTAATAGTAAGACATATGCTATTTTCCCAACATTAAGATATAATAAAGAAGAAATACTGCGGTATATTTGAGTATTGTTTGGTTGCGTGCCAGACCTTTGCAGATTTATTATTGATTATGTAGGTTTATTATACTCGCTTTTAGGTTTATTATACCTACTTGAAGATTTATTATATTCGCTTAAAAAATTATTAATAATGTATATATGGGTAAGGGATATACCCAATTGTGTAAATGCTTCAGATGCAGCAAAAGCATGGACACACGATAATTTTTTCAAGTCATGCCTTTTGCAAGAACATTTTCTCTAAGTTAGATTGACCACTTGTGACGTTGTAGGTCTTGTGACTTGGGTTTGATGCTCAGCTATCTCATGTATGGTGTATTGTCTTGCTTTTTCCACTATA
>JAKUCM010009456.1:0-21605 GCA_023374145.1 Lepidium sativum | reverse complement strand
AATATTTCTATTTCTTTCCAGGTGTTGTGTCCGCTGAGTTCCTTCATTTTTTAGATACGAGGGACTTGCCGAGAAGGGAACTCGTCTGGTTTACTATCGAGTTCTTTATTCCTTCATATACTACGACTTTGCCGAGAAAGGACTTGTCTGACTGATTACCGAGACAAAAACTCTTATCGTCTTTGTCGAGCTTATGACTTAAGATCTGTAACACTTGTTGCTCGTTGACCAAAGTGGGGATCTCGGATCCACCTTAGACAATATTGAGGCTATTTTTTCCTTGTCCATATTTTTAAGACTTGATAGAAATGTTCTTTTCTTAGTTTCTATTGAGGCGTCAAATAGTCTGTTTCATTGTTGACTTTGTCACTTCCACAATAATTATAGGTTATTTTCTTGCTAATATAGGATCATAGTTCTTCATATGTGGGATACGTATTAGTCGCTACATGTTGTTTCATCATCAACTATGGCTTCGTCCTTTCTTGTGATATTTTGCTCAGCGGGTTTGGTAAACATTATTAGAATTTCGCTTTTTATTTTTTCTTTGGGTTTTTTTTTTTGTTATCCACCGGTTTTGGTATTTCATTATTGTTTTGTATCTCTTGTTTACTAAAAGAAAAAAATACATATACTTATTTCTTTTAAGTCTTTACTACACCTCCAAAATAAAACTGTCTTTTTAAAAAATGTAACCCATAAGTACAAGCATTTTAATCCGGTTTTCGGACAATATTCATTCACATCACATATTGGTACTTCCTACTCTCTTCTTCCAACTTGTCTCTAAGCAAGTTAAAATTCTTCTTCGTTTGGACTTTGAGTCAGCACTAGTTACCATACATAGAGACAAGCGATGAGAACAGTGAATAAAACTTATCTTCCTTATCATATATTCAACATCTTAATAAAATTATAAAAGAACCCTTTTGATTTCTATCATGGTTTAATTTCGAAATCACCTTCAGTTTCTATGTGAGCTTTAACTTTTTCCAAAAGCACAAACTAGAGAACTTGCATGTGATGTTCTTACGTGACCAAAGCGTCAATGATTCAATATGTGGCCCGGTCTCACACGCGGCATTCTAGTACTACGCTTCCATTTATTTATTTTACATTGAATTAATTTTTCGACCAAGTTGTGCAAAAAAATACAAAAACAAATTCATAGATTGACTCTACTCTTTTTTTACAACTACTCTTTATTGGGTCAAATATTATATTCATTATAATAAGACTCGAAATACCGATACTCAGTTTCTATATAAACAGATATCAAAGGACATGCAATTGTCATCAAGAATCTTCTATATCTCACTTAATCTCTCTCTCTCTCTCTCTCTCTCTCTCTCTCTCTCTCTCTCTCTATCTATCTCTCTCTCTCTGACTTTCATAGATATTCAAAATATTATGTCGTTCGTTGATAGTGTTCTTGAGCCATGACCGTCAAGGTAAACATCCTTACATTTCCATATTTATTATTATTTAAATAAAGTTATACAATTGAGATTGGCAATATGCAATGAATCATTCATACTGATCTCTCCGGTTTACAATGACAGAAATCTGTGTTGCAATTGAGCATTCACGAGTCCAAAATCAGGAAGAAAGCGTTTGTGGCCGTTTCTGGATTTCCAGGTATATATCATGAAATTTTCATAAAAAATTATAAATTTACAATATGATATTGTTAGGAAAACAAACATTTGTATTAATGAATTATGTTTATGTTAATACAGGGGTTAATTCGGTAGCAATGGATGACAAAGCTGGAAAAATGACAGTAATTGGTGAAGTTGATGTGTCTGCTATCGTAATGAAGCTAAGAAAAATATGCAATGCAGAAATCGTTTCAGTTGAAGATGTTAAACCATCTGAGAAAAAGTCTGAACCGACTAAACCTGCTGAAGTTTTTGCATATCCGATGCAATACTATCAATATCAATATAGTTCTCCCTCTGTAGATTATTATTATCAACCACCATGCACTTGTTCTAGAGTTTCTTTTTGAAACAACTTATTCTAGAGATGTTGTCGAGGAACTAAATCCTTTTTGTTATTATATGGATTTTTTAGTGAAATATTTTGAATGATATAAGTTCCATAGCACTTAATCTTGATGGAAGGATGTTTTTTTTGTTGCTACCTTAATCTTGAGCTATATATGTAATATAGCTCAGAATATGATTTTTTAAAAAGAAAACAAAAAATGTTTAATATTTTGAATCAATAATTTTATGTACTTGTTTAACAATAAATCTGACAAAATACAAGAATGAATCTTAAATCTATGTACTAGAAAACCGAATCTAAACTTAAACCGAAATCAAATTTGTATCCAATATATTTTTAATTAAATTTTAGATTTTTAGAATTTTATCTATTAGATTAAAACTTTTATATACAAATTTAAAATGAAATCCACCTTTATATATTTTTAAAGACATGTATGAACCATATATTAATTTTATCGTATAGTTTTTAACACATTAAAAAAATAGCTCTCACTTTAATATATAATTAAGATGATCTAATAAATATTTGTTTTTCTTGGTTTTTTCACTTCTACTTTTTTTATTCTCTTTCCCATGGTAGTACTATATTACTAATCAATGTATTTTTTTAACTATAATAATCAACTACGATTATATCCGTGGTATAATGCGAGATTTAATTATTTTTTTAAACTGTGGTTATTTAAATCTAATATATCCGTGTTGATATATTAGATTTTTTTCGAGATTTTTTTTAGAGACCCGATAGCCAAACAAAAATCGATCCCAAATTAGAAGAACCAAATGGGATCATATACCAAAATAAGTCATAATCTATGTATCAAAAAACCTAACCCGAACCCGAACCGGAACCAAATCAAGAAACAATTTTTTCAGAGTTTTTCTATTAAATCTTTATTAATTTTAAACTTCATATAATATACATGAATTTAAAGTCGATATATAATGAACTGAACCCGATCCAAAAATAAAAGTATTCAGATAAGTGGTAAATAAAAAAAAACTAAAAACCTGAATTACAGGAACCAAACATGACAAGATACCATAATAAGTCCTAAACTATGTATTTGGAAAACCGAATCCAAACTAATCAAATCAAGAACCAAAATTGTACCTAATATATTTTATTAAATTTTAGTTTCTTATTTTTTTTTGAATTAATTTTTTTAACATGTGTTTTTTTAATTTCATAGACACGTGTTGATATTTTAGAATATTATTTTTGAGATACTGTTTGCCATAAAACTTATTTAATAATGTATGTTTATCAAAGAATAAACCTAACTCATTCAAAAATATAATAACTTGTTAGTCTAAATGATAAGAAATAATGTACGTGTAATTGTAAGTTTTTTATGATTATTATTTAGTAAAAAGTAAAATAAAATTTAAAATACGTATTTAATTTTTTAGAGTTTTATCTATTAAATTTTTATTAATTTTGAATTCTTATATAAAAATTTGTAACAAAAAAATCTTAACCTTACTTTTAAGGTTGTTACAAATCATATGTTAATTTTATCCTAAAATTTTTAAACCAGTCAAAATGAAAATGTCTCCCACTTTGAGAGATTTTTGAGTTTGCTCGTAATTAATTTAGATGCATATTTGGTAGTCATGGTTATTCGGTTCTTCGGTTCAGTTTGATTCTTTTGATTTTTTGTTTTTTTGGTCTTCAAAAAGTAAGCAATGGGTACTTATTAAAATTTGTTTTGGTTTAGTTTCGGTTCTACTTCTTTCGGTTCTAAATGTGATGTAACCATTGGGTACTTATAAAAATTTGGTTTGATTTTGGTTCACACACCAATGTATATTTTTCTCAAAAAAAACCAAAAACATCTTAGAAAAACCACGAATTTATTATAAAAATTGAAAATTTTAGTTTTTAAAATAATTGTGGTTCATATTGACTAACAAGTTTTGCTTTAAAATTATATGAAGTAACCATTGGGTACTTATAAAAATTTGGTTTGATTTTGGTTCATACACCAATATATATGAAGTTTTGGTTCTTTCGGTTCTAAATATGATGTAACCAATGGGTATTTATAAAAATTTGGTTTGATTTTAGTTCACACACCAATGTATATTTTTCTCAAAAAACCAAAAACATCATAGAAAAACAATGAATTAATTATAAAAATTGAAAATTTTAGTTTTTAAAATAATTGTGGTTCATATTGACTTTACAAGTTTTGATTTATAATTATAAATTTCAATAATTAGATCAGTAAATTGTATATAAATAATTATTTTAAAATATATAATTGTATTCGGTGTTTTTAAGTAATTATTCGGTTCTCGGTTCCGTACATATTCAGTTCTAGTTTTTTGGGTTCTTAAGTTTAGGAACCATTCAGTTATTCAGTCGGTTCTAGTTTTGTTCGGTTCGTTATATTTTGGGTCGATTCGATTCGATATTTGAGTTCCGATTATTATGTTGGGACCTAATATTCGGTATATATGAAACATTTGGTTAAAATTGAATTTTTTTTTTCCTTTTTCTCAAAAACAAACATTTGACTAAAATTAACCAAACCATCATTTGAAGACACCATAGCAATTCCACAATCTCCATCTTTCAGTACGTGTACTTGGTTCATTTTATTGGCTTTGTTCTTCATTGAGGTACTCTATAACCCTTTTTCTATTTTATCCCTAAAATTAGACTTTTAGAGGTACACATATTTCTTTGAGATTTAGTGAGAATCTATTATTGATAAGAATTTTATTTACGCTATTATTTTCTTGATGCTTTTATACCTAAATGTATACTTTTCTGAGAGTCAGATTCACAAAATTACTCATCGGAGAAATTCTATTAAAACTCAAAACCAATTGTTCACAAAACTCATTTAGTTGTTCGACTAACTCATGTGACGATAGAACTAAGATTACTTTAAGATTTTTTTCTAGATTTGAAAATACAACTTCAACCTCTATTCAAAAACTTGAATGTATTTGAGTTTTCCGCACGTAGGCATTTTATGCTATGTTTTATATTGCATTTAGTTATGTCTGTCATATATCCTTTACTCCTTTAGTTATGTTGTAGTATAAATCCTTAAGTTAAAACAAGAGTTGTTTAACAAAAAAAAACACTTCGACTTACGTCTTATACACTACGATATTGTTATATATATAAACATGGTTAGTATATCCCTTGATGTAGGATTATAAAACTCATAAATTGATATATGTAAATCTTAGCTTAGTCTTCACTATCATTTTTGCATGATTTGACATCATTCGGCATTCATTAATCCTTATTTTAGACTCATCTTTTATACATGTTACATTTTAGAGTTCTAGTTACATAATTTAATCCGGGTGGTTTCGTACTCTGGTTGCATATGACTGCTGTCCCAAATTTGACTACATCTAGGAGTCAGGGAAAGCCAGGTGAATATCCCTACAATGTCGCGGAGAGTGTGACTTTGTTTCCATGAGGGGTCAAACCCGGGTAGCGTACAAGCGCTGCATCTTGTTCTTTCTCTTACACCACTAGACCACAACAATGTTGGCAAAGTAGTTGCATACTTTGCATTCTTAAGTCATTTCAGATGATTTGAAGTTACCTAGAAGGATTTAGAACTTGGAGGTGGATGAAGAAGTCTAAAGATGGAGTAAAGATGCATGAGATAAAGGAAGAAGATCCTCTAGATCAAAGTATCGACAACCTAGTCGATGTCCCAGTCAATTGAATCGCACAAATTGAAGATCTTTTATTATGGTTGAAAGCATCAAGTACCTTGGTCGATACTATGGTCGATAAAATGCAGAATTTGAGGATCTTTCATTCTGATCGAAAGTATCGGGCACCTTAGTCGATACTTAGGTCATGGAATTGCATAGATGCACTTATTATATTTGGTCCGACCCGATCTGTCTCGGGTTGACCTGTTTCTGTTTTAAGACATTAAAATCCAAATGTTTAGAGTTTTTAGAATATTTTTCATCTAATTTTTCAGTAGCCACTTGAGAGAGAAAATGAGAATAGTTGGAGACCTTTTTGGAGATGAGATTTGTTCATCTTATATCTTCTCTTTTTTATTATATTTTTTTGCATCTTTTGTTTTGATTTTAATTGTAAGCCGTGGTGGATTCAGAGAAAAAAAATTTACATGGGTCAAGAATTTATTTAAAATATATAATATAACTAATTTAGGAAAATTACCATAGTTTCGAAAAGTATTAAAAAGACCATAAATGTAATTATTAATAGAGTTAGAAGAATGTCAAGATGGTGATTTGATTTATGATTAGAGGTGCCAAATGGTTATAAAGAAACCAAATCTGGTGAAAGATTTTTAAAAATTTGGCTTCAGTTAAATTATTTTTAGAGATGTTATGTGACTTCCCCACTGTATGTAAGTAGTTGTTTAAATGGTTAATGGTTTGGTAAATCCTTTTGGCATCTTCACATAGCGCTACTTTTTACTCTCTTCTTCCAACTTGTCTCTGCATGTTCTAAAACTTCTTCTTTTGGAATTTATGTCAACATTGGCTTACCATAGAGACAAGCGATGAGAACAATGAGTAGAACTTATTTTCCTTATCATATCTTGAACATCTTAATAAAATTATAAAAGAACCCTTTTAATTTCGATTTCACCTTTACTTTTGATGTGAGCTTCAACTTTTCCAAATGCAAAAGTACATTCGAGAACTTGCGTGAGATGTTCGTACGTGACCAAAGAGTCAATCTATGGCCCGGTCGTCCACGCGTCATCCTGAATACTACACTTCCATTTAATTTCGTTACATTTAAATTAGCTTGTAAAAAATTACGAAAACAAATTCATTTAAATTGTGGGTTAAATATTTTATTCAATATTGTAAAATAATACTCGCGAAATCTTACTCAACTACTATTTAAACAGGTATCAACGAACTTGCATTGTTATCAAGAATCTTCCGTATCTCACTCAATCTCTCTCTACCATCTCTCTTACTCTCAGAGACAATCAAATCATTCAGAAGCTCTTCGATAGTGTTCTTGAGCCATGACTGCTAAGGTAAACTTCATTTCATTTCCACATTTTTTTGTTTACAATATATAAATATATAATATTGACGATAGTTATGTTACTTAGTTTGACAATTTGCAATGAATCATTCATACTGATCTCTCCGGTTTGTAATGACAGAAATCTGTGTTACAATTGAGCATTCACGAGAAGAAAATCAGGAAGAAAGCATTAGTGAAAGTTTCTGGATTCTCAGGTATTTTTTTATAAAATACTTATTTAATTTTATAATATAATATATATGGTTGAGAAAATAAATATTAATTTTTTTTGGAGTTTTAATGAGTTAACTCAATAGCAGTGGATGACAAAACCGGTAAATGGACAGCAGTTGGTGAAGTTGATGTATTAGTTATCGTAATGAACCTAAGAAAGATATGTATGCAGAGATAGTTTCGGTTGAAGATGTTAAACCATCTGAGAAAAAGCATGAACCGGCTAAACCAGATTCATCTAAACAAGTTGAAGGTTTTGTATATCCTATTCAATACTACCAACAATACCAGAACAATGCTCCATGTGGAGATTATTATTATCAACCACCGTGCACTTATTCTACAGTTCTAGTCAAAGGAACCAAATCCTTGTGTTATTATGTGATTTTGTTTTTGTATATTATTTTAAATGATATAAGTTTTATAGCACTTAATTTTGATGGACAGTGTATTATTTTTTCGGGTATTGTAATATATTGTGTATGAGCTTATTTGGATATTCAGAAGGAAACATGTATGATAAAATTGATCTATTATTTTTTTTTTGTCTCGATATATCTCTAAAACTTCATATAAATTATTACATGTTGTTGGATGGAATTATATTTAATGTCTAAACTGTTAAATGGAGTATATAACTACTAGACTAAAAGAATTCGATGTTTTAATATTGTTAACTCTAACTTTTAAATAAAATTTTCATATGGAAAAAATATATTTAACTATTTATTTCTGTAAAAAGCTTTTAACTTTTAACTTTTTACAAATAGTTTTTTCTTGTGGTTTCATTCACACAGACAAGGTAAGTAGCTCTCAACTTCTTTATGAACATGAAGTGTCAAGATCGTGCACGTAATAAATTGATTGTCAATGTAGAAATAATATTGAAATATTAGTGAGTGAGTTAATAATGAAAAAAAATGAGATGGGGAGAGTATCCGAAAAGTCTTTTAAAATCAATTGTTTAACCAAATAGAAGAATAGAAGATTCAGAAAATAATGCAAAAGTCTAGGTTGACATGAGGGCTCCACATGTGATTGTGGCTTACGAAGATATTTCGTTTCTCGACTCTGAGACCGTGGACTTAATCAGGTCTTCTAAACAAAACAAATTAATATGAATCGCAAAAGAAAAATACTTATTAACCAAATTCAACAGAGTTTTGACTTAGTTTTTTTGTTCGAATTATGTGTTACTGAACCAATTTTGAACTGAAGTTGATACCACTCTATTTACAATTTTTAAAAGTTAGGATTTTTTGTGGGGATTTGTTAGATTGTATATTTATTTAACATTGATTTTGACTTACTTAATTATGTGTTATTGAACCAATTTTATAGATTCAATAAATCTTTATTCGGTTTTGTAGGTTCTATAGTAACAACCAAATATTCAAAAATTTACAATCCAAAAATTGAAAATATCGTCCATCAACAAAAACCAAAAACGGATGAAAAACTCCATATAACAAATACGTGTACTTCACAAATAAAAAAGAAGTTACTACACGGGTGATAATAAATCTAGAAGTTGAACTGCACGAAGCCATAGAAAGAAGCCTATCTGGAAATGAGACCGAAGCGACCGGAACGTGCTGCAACTTAGGGGTATAAAGTAAATTGCCCAATTTTATGTCTAAGTAAAATTCAGAGAAAAAACTAGACCTTTTTCAAGCATATGAAGTATTGATAAGGAGTAAAACAAACCTGTAAAAGAAGGAACCCGATCCCAAAGAGCACAACACCCGATCAAAATAAGGAAGAACTAATCAATCAACCAATATTGCAATTAACAAGCACTTAAACCCAAATCTATCTTAAATCTAATTAGGGATATCCTTACCATGAAAATCGAAACCCAAACAGTCTTGCCATGAAAATTGATCTGAATTTATATATCTCATATACGAACAAAAGCTAATGACAAACACAAATAAAATACCAAAGGAGAGCTGGTAACGTCGATGGAGCTATAGGAACCTCATTTCACCACTCCTCCAAAAAAATCTTCACGGATGGCTACAAGAGAGGAAAGTTAGGTCTCGTGCCTCACAACTTTAGTTTAAAAATTTGATTTAGGGAACTTTTTAAAACATTGGTTTTGCTTATATTATTCTCTATATAGAACAACGAATTCCTACTCTCGAACATTTTTACAGAATTTTCCTTTATGTTTTTGCAATTATTCAAAATTAAAAATTTAATTTGTACATGATTTCAACATGTATTCAGTATCAAAAATGATAAAATAAAATAACATTTTTACTCGAAACTATAGATGAGTGACTGAATAATATAAGATTTTACATATTGACTTAAATTTTAAATCAATTAAAATATTTAAATCCAATAAAACATTTAATGTGCGTTATCATTTTTTGGATTAAGTATCCAATTCATTTTGGACTTTTTTATAAAAAACTGTGGTATATTATTTATTATCATTATTGTTAGAAGTTTTAGTCTTATATTAGTCTTAGCATCTATATATATATAAAATGTTAAATATACTCTTCTGACATATCATCAACTTGTTTTTAATTCTCTCTCGTCTCTTATTATATATCTCATATTAGTTTCTAATAATTACCAATATATATCATAAATAAAAAGAAATTTTAAAAACCATATTTAAGGATGTTCAACCACTAAGATCATATTAAAATAATTTAAATAGTCAAAAGTACTTTACAATATAAAAACATAAAAATGTATAAATTAGATTAATTTTGAGAGATATGAAATAATTTTTAATTATTCAAATATTTAAATGGAAAAATCTTTAAAAAATTTGATGAAACAGTTTTAAAACATTTAATTTTTCAAATTATTTTCAATTTTATAAACTAAATACTTTTAAAAATGTTTGATGAAACAAATTGTTGAGAAAATAAAATAATAATCTGTTAATTATATTACAAACATTTTAATCTCTGTTAATTAAAATCATTTCCAATAGTATAATATTAAGACTTCACAAAATAATTTTGCATCTTTTTTATTTCTGATACTCGAGAAAAAATAACTATTGGATGGACACTGTAATTAAAAATGAATATTTAAATATTATCTATTTAAATATTGAACAATTATTGAACAAAAGAATATTTAAATATCATAAACATTTTATAATTAAAATTAACCATATTATTAACAAAATTAAATAGGAATTTCCATATTTTCCAAACTAAATACAAACTAGTCAACCATAAGACGACTTTGACAAATTTGCTGACTCTTGATGACTTGTTTCAAAGGAAATTTCTGAACCCTTCAGATTTAGTGTGTCGTCTAAAACTTAAACAAAAACATCTTACTAAGATGCCTAAGAATTGATAGATAGTTTATATGACATTTTTTTCCTCTGTTTTTCTTTTTAGATAAAATGTTTTATTTTTGCTAGGAGTTTTAAGAACTGAATATTCATTCATTCATTACATCACCATTTCGTTTATATAGGCTTCGAATGATGAATACAAAAAAAATGTAGATCATGCATATCATGTAGATCATGCAGAACACTAAAAAAAACTAAAATTGAAAATTTTGATCTTGCCATAATAAATTTGCAATGTTTTCTCTACAAATTTGCAATGGTTTGATATCATATCTAAAAATTTTAAAATGCTATAAGTTTTAATCACATATTATATTTAATAATACATGGAACACATTAATGATACATTAGTTTTTCTAATTTAATGATATATAAGTTTTATAATTTAACTTACATCTAAGTATGATTTTTTAAAATTCAATATAAAATTTAGTATCTTTTGAAAAAGTGTCTCTACCAACATAAAAAGGCAAACTAACTCATTATAGACTATAATTATACTTAAAATACAAACTAAAGTGATATTTTCACCATAATATTAACATTATATAATTTCTTATAACAATTAATCTAAAATATGTATTCAGCTAATAATATATGTGAGTAATTTTTTATAATAAATTACCTAATAATTTAATTATTTTAGTAATAGTTATTCATAATTTCAATTACTTTTACTACAAATCATATTCAAACATTCTATTAAAATAATAATATCATATTTTATAAATACTATTAAAATATTCTTCTTCATAAAAAAAAAAAATTAACAATGTATAAAGATATCACTAACCTTTTTTGTTCACTAGTGAAGTATTTTTAATGATTTTCCTGCATGTTTACAAATTTTTGTAACGAAAATTAAGTAAATGAAAAAGTAATTAAGTTAAAAAAATAAAGGTTTTAAAAGAATTTACTTTTTGATCGTTGATGCTGATGAAGGAATGAGAGAATAATGAAACTGTAGAGTGAAGCAATGGGTTGGGGGTCTTAAATAAGAATTTAAATGTAACTAAAAAAGAAAAAAAAAAGCAAAGATTGGTCGTCCATAACAAGATGGTGTATGACCATTCTTTTGCTTTTAATATTGCGTATTTTTATTCTGCACAGAGCAATTATTGGGTTTTGTTCTGCATTTATTTAATGTGATTAGGAAAATAAATGCAGATTGTCCCAACTTGTATTTCTTCTGGATTTGTTACATAAAGCTATCAAAGCCATAGAATGAAAATGATCAAAAAATGACATAGAAAAGTTGATGCAAAGAGAGCTTATGATTGCAGCTTTACTGAACGATCAAATCTATTAGTTAAAGTAAATAGAAAAGTTGATGTGTCTTGTCGATGCAATGATTCTCGATGTCACACGCATTGTGTATGAGCCTCTATTATATATGAACTCTATATGAATACCAGGATTCTATATATATATACCTTCAAACAGAAAATGAGAGAGAAGCAAATCAGATTTTGTCTATCAATAATTTGGTCAAAATCTTTGCTATGTCCACCACATATTCTACCAATAAAATAGACAAGTCTATCAATCAAGTATAAGGTTTACTACACATCATATAAAATCTACTAAACTCTACAAGCGGCTAAGACAAAGTCTACTACTTTGTCATTGATTCATAGTCGATCCTATCACACATATAATCAAGCCTACCAACATACTCTACCACACTTTTTTCAATGTCTACTAATCCTTATGTAACGAAGTCGAAACCATTAACTAGTATAAGCGTCTACCACAAAACTTGCAAAGTCTACTACACCTTCAAACAGAAAATGAGAGACAAGCAAATCAAATTTAGTTTATCAATCATAAGGTTAGAATCTTTGCTAAGTCCACCATATATTCTACAAATCAACTATACAAGTCTATCAGTCAAGTATAAGGTTAACCACACATCACATAAAGTATACTAAACTCTACAAACGTCTAAGACAAAATTTACTACTTTGTCATTGATTCATAGTAGAGCCTACCACACAGCCAATCAAGCCTACGAACATACTCTACCATACTTTTTGCAATCTCTACTAATCCATATGTAACGAAGTCGAAACCATTAACAAGTATAAGCGTCAACAACAAAACTTTCAAAGTCTACTATACCTTCAAACAGAAAAATAGAGAGAAGCAAATCAAATTTTGTCTATCAATCATAAGGTAAAAAACTTTTCTAAGTCCACCACACATTCTACCAATGAAATAGACAAGTCTGTCATTCAAGTATAAGGTTTACCACACATCACATAAAGTGTACTAAACTCTACAAACGGCTAAGACAAAGTCTACTACTTTTTCATTGATTCATAGTCGAGCCTACCACACATAAAATCAAGCCTACCAACATACTCTACCACACTTTTTTCAAAGTATACTAATGCTTATGTAACAAAGTCAAAACCATTAACAAGTATAAGCGTCTACCACAAAACTTGCAAAGTCTACTAAACCTTCAAACAGAAAAGGAGAGAGAAGCAAATCAAATTTAGTGTATCAATCATAAGGTCAAAAAATTTGCTAAGTCCACCATATATTCTACCAATCAAATAGACAACATTATCAATCAAGCATAAGGTTTACCACACATCACATAAAGTGTACTAAACTCTACAAACTGCTAAGACAAAGTCTACTACTCTGTCATTGATTCATAGTAGAGCCTACCACACAGAAAATCAAGCCTACCAACATACTCTACCACACATTTTCGATCTCTACTAATCCATATGTAACAAAGTTGAAACCATTAACAAGTATAAACGTCTACCACAAAACTTGCAATGTCTACTACACCTTCAAACATAAAATGAGAGAGAAGCAAATAAAATTTAGTCTATCAATCAAAAGGTCAAAACCTTTGCTAAGTCCACCATATATTCTACCAATAAAATAGACAAGTTTATCAATCAAGTATAAGGTTTACCACACAACACATAAAGTCTACGAAACTCTACAAACGGCTAAGACGAAGTTTACTACTTTGTCATTGATTTATAGTAGAGCCTACCACATAGAAAATAAGGCCTACCAACATACTCTACCACACTTTTTGCAATCTCTACTAATCCTTATGTAACGAAGTCGAAACCGTTAACAAGTATAAGCGTATACCACAAAACTTGCAATGTCTACTGCACCTTCAAACATAAAATGAGAGAGAAACAAATCAAATTTAGTCTATCAATCATAAGGTCAAAACCTTTGCTAAGTCCACCACATATTCTACCAATAAAATAGACAAGTCTATCAATCAAGTATAAGGTTTACCACACATCACAAAAAGTGTACTAAACTCTACAAACGGCTAAGACAGAGTCTACAACATTGTCATTGATTCATAGTCGAGCCTACCACACATAAAATCAAGCCTACCAACATACTCTACCACACTTTTTTTCAATGTCTGCTAATCCTTATGTAACGAAGTCAAAACCATTAACAAGTATAAGTGTCTACCACAAAACTTGCAAAGTCTACAACACCTTCAACAAGAAAATGGGAGGGAAGGAAATCAAATTTAGTCTATCAATCATAATGTCAAAACCTTTGCTAAGTCCACCACATATTCTACCAATAAAATAGACAAGTCTATCAATCAAGTATAAGGTTTACCACACATCACATAAAGTCTACTAAACTCTACAAACGGCTAAGACGAAGTTTACTACTTTGTCATTGATTTATAGTAGAGCCTACCACTCAGAAAATCAAGCCTACCAACATACTCTACCACACTTTTTGCAATCCTTACTAATCCTTATGTAATGAAGTCGAAACCATTAACGAGTATAAGCGTATACCACAAAATTTGCAATGTCTACTACACCTTCAAACAGAAAATGAGAGAGAAGCAAATCATATTTAGTCTATCAATCATAATGTCAAAACCTTTGCTAAGTCAACCACATATTCTACCAATAAAATAGACAAGTCTACCAATCAAGTATAAGGTTTACCACATATCACATAAAGCCTACTAAACTCTACAAACGGCTAAGACAAAATCTACTGCTTTGTCATTGATTCATAGTCGAGCTTACCACACATATAATCAAGCCTACCAACATACTCTACCACACTTTTTTCAATGTCTACTAATCCTTATGTAACGAAGTCGAAACCATTAACAAGTATAAGCGTCTACCACAAAACTTGAAAGTCTACTACACCTTCAAACAGAAAATGAGAGACAACAAATCAAATTTTGTCTATCAATTATAAGGTCAAAACCTTTACTAAGTCCACCACATATTCTACCAATAAAATAGACAAGTCTATCCATCAAGTATAAGGTTAACCACACCTCACATAAAGTCTACTAAACTCTACAAACGGCTAAGACAATGTTTACTACTTTGTCATTCCTTTATAGTAGAGCCTACCACACATAAAATCAAGCCTACCAACATACTCTACCACACTTTTGCGATTTCTACTAATCCTTATGTAACGAAGTCGAAACCATTAACAAGTATAAGCGTCTACCACAAAACTTGCAATGTCTACTACACCTTCAAACATAAAATGAGAGAGAAACAAATCAAATTTAGTCTATCAATCATAAGGTCAAAACCTTTGCTAAGTCCACCACATATTCTACCAATAAAATAGACAAGTCTACCAATCAAGTATAAGGTTTACCACATATCACATAAAGCCTACTAAACTCTACAAACGGCTAAGACAAAATCTACTGCTTTGTCATTGATTCATAGTCGAGCTTACCACACATATAATCAAGCCTACCAACATACTCTACCACACTTTTTTCAATGTCTACTAATCCTTATGTAACGAAGTCGAAACCATTAACAAGTATAAGTGTCTACCACAAAACTTGAAAGTCTACTACACCTTCAAACAGAAAATAAGAGACAAGCAAATCAAATTTTGTCTATCAATTATAAGGTCAAAACCTTTGCTAAGTCCACCACATATTCTACCAATAAAATAGACAAGTCTATCCATCAAGTATAAGGTTAACCACACCTCACATAAAGTCTACTAAACTCTACAAACGGCTAAGACAATGTTTACTACTTTGTCATTCCTTTATAGTAGAGCCTACCACACATAAAATCAAGCCTACCAACATACTCTACCACGCTTTTGCGATTTCTACTAATCCTTATGTAACGAAGTCGAAACCATTAACAAGTATAAGCGTCTACCACAAAACTTGCAATGTCTACTACACCTTCAAACATAAAATGAGAGAGAAACAAATCAAATTTAGTCTATCAATCATAAGGTCAAAACCTTTGCTAAGTCCACCACATATTCTACCAATAAAATAGACAAGTCTATCAATCAAGTATAAGGTTTACCACACATCACATAAAGTCTTCTAAACTCTACAAACGGCTAAGACAAAGTCTACTACTTTGTCATTGATTCATAGTCGAGCCTACCACACATAAAATCAAGCCTACCAACATACTCTACCACACCTTTTTTAATGTCTACTAATCCTTATGTAACAAAGTCGAAACCATTAACAAGTATAAGCGTCTACCACAAAACTTGCAAAGTCTACTACACCTTCAAACAGAAAATGGGAGACAAGCAAATCAAATTTTGTCTATCAATTATAAGGTCCTAACCTTTGCTAAGTCCACCACATATTCTACCAATAAAATAGACAAGTCTATCAATCAAGTATAAGGTTAACAACACCTCACATAAAGTCTACTAAGCTCTACAAACGGCTAAGACAATGTTTACTACTTTGTCATTCCTTTATAGTAGAGCCTAGCACACAGAAAATCAAGCCTACCAACATACTCTACCACACTTTTGCGATCTCTACTAATCCTTATGTAACAAAGTCGAAACCATTAACAAGTATAAGCGTCTACCACAAAACTTGTAATGTCTACTGCACCTTCAAACAGAAAATGAGAGAGAAGCAAATCATATTTAGTCTATCAATCATAATGTCAAAACCTTTGCTAACTCCACCACATATTCTACCAATAAAATAGACAAGTCTACCAATCATGTACAAGGTTTACCACATATCACATAAAGCCTACTAAACTCTACAAACGGCTAAGACAAAATCTACTGCTTTGTCATTGATTCATAGTCGAGCTTACCACACATATAATCAAGCCTACTAACATACTCTACCACACTATTTTCAATGTCTACTTATCCATATGTAACAAAGTTGAAACCATTAACAAGTATAAACGTCTACCACAAAACTTGCAATGTCTACTACACCTTCAAACATAAAATGAGAGAGAAGCAAATAAAATTTAGTCTATCAATCATAAGGTCAAAACCTTTGCTAAGTCCACCATATATTCTACCAATAAAATAGACAAGTTTATCAATCAAGTATAAGGTTTACCACACAACACATAAAGTCTACTAAACTCTACAAACGGCTAAGACGAAGTTTACTACTTTGTCATTGATTTATAGTAGAGCCTACCACACAGAAAATCAAGCCTACCAACATACTCTACCACACCTTTTTGTAATCTCTACTAATCCTTATGTAACGAAGTCAAAACCGTTAACAAGTATAAGCGTATACCACAAAACTTGCAAAGTCTACTGCACCTTCAAACATAAAATGAGAGAGAAACAAATCAAATTTAGTCTATCAATCATAAGGTCAAAACCTTTGCTAAGTCCACCACATATTCTACCAATAAAATAGACAAGTCTATCAATCAAGTATAAGGTTTACCACACATCACAAAAAGTCTACTATACTCTACAAACGGCTAAGACAAAGTCTACAACATTGTCATTGATTCATAGTCGAGCCTACCACACATAAAATCAAGCCTACAACCATACTCTACCACACTTTTTTTCAATGTCTGCTAATCCTTATGTAACAAAGTCAAGACCATTAACAAGTATAAGTGTCTACCACAAAACTTGGAAAGTCTACTACACCTTCAACAAGAAAATGGGAGGGAAGCAAATCAAATTTAGTCTATCAATCATAAGGTCAAAACCTTTGCTAAGTCCACCACATATTCTAGCAATAAAATAGACAAGCCTATCAATCAAGTATAAGGTTTTTCACACATCACATAAAGTCTAACTAAACTCTACAAACGGCTAAGACGAAGTTTACAACTTTGTCATTGATTTATAGTAGAGCCTACCACTCAGAAAATCAAGCCTACCAACATACTCTACCACACTTTTTGCAATCCTTACTAATCCTTATGTAATGAAGTCGAAACCATTAACAAGTATAAGCGTATACCACAAAATTTGCAATGTCTACTGCACCTTCAAACAGAAAATGAGAGAGAAGCAAATCATATTTAGTTTATCAATCATAATGTCAAAAACCTTTGCTAAGTCCACCACATATTCTACCAATAAAATAGACAAGGTTACCAATCAAGTATAAGGTTTACCACATATCACATAAAGCCTACTAAACTCTACAAACGGCTAAGACAAAATCTACTACTTTATCATTGATTCATAGTCGAGCTTACCACACAGATAATCAAGCCTACCAACATACTCTACCACACTTTTGCGATTTCTACTAATCCTTATGTAACGAAGTCAAACCATTAACAAGTATAAGCGTCTACCACAAAACTTGCAAAGTCTACTACACCTTCAAAACAAAAAATGTGAGGGAAGCAAATCAAATTTAGTCTATCAATCATAAGGTCAAAACCTTTGCTAAGTCCACCACATATTCTACACATAAAAGTAAACAAGTCTATCAATCAAGTATAAGGTTTACCCACTCATCACATAAAGTCTACTAAACTCTACAAACGCGTAAGACAAAGTTTACAACTTTGTCATTGATTTATAGTAGAGCCTACCACACAGAAAATCAAGCCTACCAACATACTCTACCACACTTTTTGCAATCTCTACTAATACTTATGTAACAAAGTCAAAACCATTAACAAGTATAAGCGTCAACCACAAAACTTGCAAAGTTTACTACACCTTCAAACAAAAAATGTGAGGGAAGCAAATATAATTTAGTGTATCAATCATAAGGTCAAAACGTTTGCTAAGTCCACCACATATTCTACCAATAAAATAGACAAGTCTATCAATCAAGTATAAGGTTAACCCACACATCACAAAAAGTCTACTAAACTCTACAAACGGCTAAGACAAAGTCTACAAACATTGTCATTGATTCATAGTCGAGCCTACCACACATAAAATCAAGCCTACCAACATACTCTACCACACTTTTTTTCAATGTCTGCTAATCCTTATGTAACGAAGTCAAAAACCATTAACAAGTATAAGTGTCTACCACAAAACTTGCAAAGTCTACTACAACCTTCAACAAGAAAATGGGAGGGAAGCAAATCAAATTTAGTCTATCAATCATAAGGTCAAGACCTTTGCTAAGTCCACCACATATTCTAGCAATAAAATAGACAAGTCTATCAATCAAGTATAATGTTTACCACACATCACATCAAGTCTACTAAACTCTACAAACGGCTAAGACGAAGTTTACTACTTTGTCATTGATTTATAGTAGAGCCTACAACTCAGAAAATCAAGCCTACCAACATACTCTACCACACTTTTTGCAATCCTTACTAATCCTTATGTAATGAAGTCGAAACCATTAACAAGTATAAGCGTATACCACAAAATTTGCAATGTCTACTGCACCTTCAAACAGAAAATGAAAGAGAAGCAAATTATATTTAGTCTATCAATCATAATGTCAAAAACCTTTGCTAAGTCCACCACATATTCTACGAATAAAATAGACAAGTCTACCAATCAAGTATAAGGTTTACCACATATCACATAAAGCCTACTAAACTCTACAAACGGCTAAGACAAAATCTACTGCTTTGTCATTGATTCATAGTCGAGCCTACCACACATAAAATCAAGCCCTACCAACATACTCTACCACACTTTTTTTCAATGTCTGCTAATCCTTATGTAACGAAGTCAAAACCATTAACAAGTATAAGTGTCTACAACAAAACTTGCTGCAAACAAGAAAATGGGAGGGAAGCAAATCAAATTTAGTCTATCAATCATAAGGTCAAAATCTTTGCTAAGTCCACCACATATTCTAACCAATAAAATAGACAAGTCTATCAATCAAGTATAAGGTTTACCACACATCACATAAAGTCTACTAAACTCTACAAACGGCTAAGACGAAGTTTACTACTTTGTCATTGATTTATAGTAGAGCCTACCACTCAGAAAATCAAGCCTACCAACATACTCTACCACACTTTTTGCAATCCTTAGTAATCCTTATGTAATGAAGTCAAAACCATTAACGAGTATAAGCGTATACCACAAAAATTTGCAATGTCTACTGCACCTTCAAACAGAAAATGAGAGAGAAGCAAATCATATTTAGTCTATCAATCATAATGTCAAAACCTTTGCTAAGTCCACCACATATTCTACCAATAAAATAGACAAGTCTACCAATCAAGTATAAGGTTTACCACATATCACATACAAGCCTACTAAACTCTACAAACGGCTAAGACAAAATCTACTGCTTTGTCATTGATTCATAGTCGAGCTTACCACACCATATAATCAAGCCTACCAACATACTCTACCACACTTTTTTCAATGTCTACTAATCCTTATGTAACGAAGTCAAAACCATTAACAAGTATAAGCGTCTACCACACAAAACTTGAAAGTCTACTACACCTTCAAACAAAAAATGAGAGACAAGCAAATCAAATTTTGTCTATCAATTATAAGGTCAAAACCTTTGCTAAGTCCACCACATATTCTACCAATAAAATAGACAAGTCTATCCATCAAGTATAAGGTTAACCACACCCTCACATAAAGTCTACTAAAACTCTACAAACGGCTAAGACAATGTTTACTACTTTGTAATTCCTTTATAGTAGAGCCTACCACACATAAAATCAAGCCTACCCAACATACTCTACCACACTTTTGCGATTTCTACTAATCCTTATGTAACGAAGTCGAAACCATTAACAAGTATAAGCGTCTACCACAAAACTTGCAAAGTCTACTACACCTTCAAACAAAAAATGAGAGAGAAGCAAATAAAATATTGTCTATCAATCATAAGGTCAAAACCTTTGCTAAACTCCACCACATATTCTACCAATAAAATAGACAAGTCTATCAATCAAGTATAAGGTTTACCACACATCACATAAAGTCTTCTAAAACTCTACAAACGGCTAAGACAAAGTCTACTACTTTGTCATTGATTCATAGACGAGCCTACCACACATAAAATCAAGCACTACCAAACATACTCTACCACACCTTTTTTCAATGTCTACTAATCCTTATGTAACAAAGTCGAAACCATTAACAAGTATAAGTGTCTACCACAAAACTTGCAAAGTCTACTACACCTTCAAACAAAAAATGTGAGGGAAGCAAATCAAATTTAGTCTATCAATCATAAGGTCAAAACCTTTGCTAAGTCCACCACATATTCTACCAATAATGTAAACAAGTCTATCAATCAAGTATAAGGTTTACCACTCATCACATAAAGTCTACTAAACTCTACAAACGCGTAAGACAAAGTTTACAACTTTTTCATTGATTTATAGTAGAGCCTACCACACAGAAAATCAAGCCTACCAACATACTCTACCCACACTTTTTGCAATCTCTACTAATACTTATGTAACAAAGTCACAACCATTAACAAGTATTAAGCGTCAACCACAAAACTTGCAAAGTTTACTACACCTTCCAAACAAAAAAATGTGAGGGAAGCAAAACAAATTTAGTGTATCAATCATAAGGTCAAAACCTTTGCTAAGTCCACACCACATATTCTACCAATAAAATAGACAAGTCTATCAATCAAGTATAAGGTTAACCACACATCACAAAAAGTCTACTAAACTCTACAAACGGCTAAGACAAAGTCAACAACATTGTCATTGATTCATAGTCGAGCCTACCACACATAAAGTCAAGCCTACCAACATACTCTACCCAACCTTTTTTTCAATGTCTGCTAATC
>JAKUCM010009455.1:0-20264 GCA_023374145.1 Lepidium sativum | reverse complement strand
TCATAACAATCTTTAAAAAATAGGTTTAATTTGAGTTTGGTTATTAATTTGTAAAGAAAATTGAAAATTAATAAATATTTAACATAAAAATTCTTTAAAAAATTAAAATTTAATAAAAATATATCAGGTACAAATTTTATTCCTAATTCGATTTTGGTTCGAGTTTAGATTTAGTTTTCTGAGTACATAAATTTAGGACTTATTTCTAATATTTTGTTGCGTTAATTTAATTTGGTATTTTGGTTCTTTTGATATAAGATTAATTTGGGTATTTTTATTTTTCAGATATTATTTGGTTTGGTATAGATTAGGTCCCGGTTCAGATATATCTATATAACAATTTAAAATTTGGTTCGAGTTTTCTAGTACATAGATTTGAGACTCACTTGGATATTTTGTTGGGTTTGATTTCTCTATTTCGAACTAATTTTGGTTCAGATTTCAAATCTTTATAACAATATGTTAAAATATCAACACATATGTAATAATCGATATTTACAAAAATTATAAAATGATCAAGTATTATAATGCGGATATAATTCTAATAAAATGTATTAAAATTTATTCAATTACTCAAATTTGAGTCAAAATAGATAAATACAATAGAATAGAACAACCCCTAAATAAATAAGCATCTGCAACCATTACCTTTTTTTTATTATATAATGGCCTGATTCTCTTTTCTGGTACTAAATTCTAAATTCGCATTGAATTTAGTACATTATTATGTACTCTATAAAATATTTTAAGTATATATTTTCTCTACTTAATTTTATTTATTACAAACATCCATTTTTAATCAAAATCATCAATTTAACCCACTTATTTTACATTTCAGCTAATATTCAATAAAACTATGATATAGTTGAAATCAATTTTTTTATATAGAGAAAAAGACAAAAACAAAAGATATAGATTTTAATATTAATGTATCTTCTTCCACAAACGATCAACTAACACAGTTCATCATTTATTTTAATATTAATGAAAGTGAAAGTGGTGTACTAGATTATTAAGTCACTAGTTTATGTTATTTATCTACTTTGTCTTGAATGTTGGTACTCACTATAATTTCAATTATGTTATTTGTGTTCTCTATTAGATAAATGTTGTTGTATTCCAAATTGTAACTAATTATATAACTATTTTTAATTTATAAAAATAAATTATATGCAATCTAATATACTTATATAGTATTAGTCAAATCTATAATTATAACCTTGAAAATTAAACATTCTTTCACCAATAACAAAAAATTAACTCTATTATAGAGTAATAAAGTTTTTAATACCAAATATAGTATGATACTTTTTGTTAATTTAGTTTAAAATAATAGATAGAATTGGAAATCAATAACACTCATCTATTGCTCAACTCCAATTATAAAACTCCAAACAATATTATATAGAAATTACACAAGTATCAAATTTTAATTAAAAAAATGACACATGTGGATTGCATCATTTGACCAAAAATATTTTCCCTACTTACTCCTCATTTTACAATCAGCCAAATTCAATTAATGACTTGCAAAGTAAAAAAATTACAAGTATAAGTTAAAGATGTTTGAGTGTGTACAATAGAAATAAGCAGCCAACGTTTAAATTTTTTGGTGTGATTTGGAGCACAGTCCAAATCTAAAAGCATGAAAGTAAAGCTTAAGAAAATTAATAACAAAACAAAAATAAATCAAAGTATAACATGCGAGAGAATCTAAAAACAAACACACTCATGAGTGATAAGTATCTAAAAGTACTTAAACCAAAAACAAACAAGAAAAATCCAACGGTGAAGATCTAAAAACAGTCCGTATAATCCAACGGTTTTCATTAAACTTAGGTCAGAGTTAAACCTAGAACACAACTCCGTAAACCCGACCCGTTTCTGTTTCCACTTCTACTGAAAATTCGGATAAAACCCCTAATTTCGACCTAAACTTTGCCATTAATAGGACACATCTCTCTCTCTCTCTGCTTCTCCAACTCCCAAACTCCTTCTGCTTGGTCCTAAATCACATCACATCACCCGCACGAACAAACACACATAGCACCAAAATCAATGGCTGATGTTAAGGTTCAATCCGAATCCGAGGATTCTCAGCCGTTGATTGACAATCAGGGAGAATCTCAGCCGCAACCACAGCCGTTGATTGAGGAAGAAGAAGATGAGATTCAACAAAAAGCATCATCTCCGGTTCCTCCACAACCATGGATGGGTATGAGATATCCTCCGCCTGTTGTAATGCCGCATCAGATGATGTATGCGGCTGCGCCGCCTCCACCACCGTACTCACCTTATCATCAATACCATCATCATCACCATCATCATCGTGGTAACAATAAGCATCAGAATGCATCTAATGGTGAGAATAAAACCATTTGGGTTGGTGATTTGCATCATTGGATGGATGAGAATTATCTTAATTCCTCTTTTTCTTCAGCTGGAGAGGTCTGCTTTTCTCTCTCTCTCTCAACATTTATGTATCTCTTAATCAGTGTCTTGAGATTGTGCATTAACAGTTTCTAACATTTATGTTATCTCTTAATTAGTGTCTTTACAGTTTCTTGCTTCTGTTTTCGTTGACTTTTTATGCTTTGACCTTGAAAAAGTTGCCCTTTTTTGAGTTTTTCTCTGTATTTACTGACTCTGCTTTATCTATTGTTTCATTAAATCTCTGTTCCTTTTTGTGTACTTTGTGTTTGACACAGATTGTGTCGGTGAAGGTGATTCGTAATAAGCACACTAATTTATCTGAAGGGTATGGTTTTGTGGAGTTTGATACCCACGATGTAGCTGAAAAGGTTTTGCAGGAGTTTAATGGTACGACTATGCAAAATACAGAGCAACCTTTCCGATTGAACTGGGCTAGCTTTAGCACTGGTGAGAAGCGGTTAGAGAACAATGGACCTGATCTCTCTATTTTTGTGGGGGATTTGGCTCCCGATGTCTCTGATACTTTGTTGCACGAAACGTTTTCGGCGAAATATCCGTCAGTTAAAGCTGCTAAAGTTGTCATTGATGCCAATACTGGTAGATCAAAAGGTTATGGCTTTGTGAGGTTTGGTGATGATAACGAAAGGACCAAAGCAATGACAGAGATGCATGGTGTTAAATGTTCTAGCAGAGCTATGCGAATTGGTCCTGCGACCCCTAGAAAGACAACTGCTTATCAACAACAAGGTATTTCTTACTGAGCCTAGAATCTAATTCATTTGATTGCTCCTAGTAATGAAATAAAGCTTCTCTCGTACCAACTTCTTAGACTAACTGTGCCTTTATTGCAAAGCCCTGAAGGAAAAGCAAAGTTTTTGTCTTTTCATCAGAACTATGCTCATTGCTTCAGCAACATACTTATATATATCATTGAAAAAGCAGCAGCTAGCTAGCTTATACGAATGTCCTAGAGGTTTTGGTAGTAAAAACGATATCTTTCGAGTCTCTTGTTTACTTGATTATCTAATAGAATTTGCAGGTGGATACATGCCGAATGGCGCCTTGACGCGTCCTACTGAGGACTCATTAAACACAACAGTAAATGTTTTTGTTTCTTATTTATTTTCTCCCTTTCATGTAAATTTGACAGGAGAATGTTAATCGCTTATCTTTCGCCATTAAATGTTTTATAATATAGATATTTGTTGGAGGACTTGACTCTAGTGTGACTGACGAAGACCTAAGACAACCTTTCTCTGATTACGGAGAAATAGTCTCTGTTAAGATTCCTGTTGGTAAAGGATGTGGATTTGTTCAATTTGTTAACAGGTGATATTTAATTGCCTTAGTTACAATAGGTAATCACGAATTATGTAATACTTTTTGTCACCATAATTGGCTGGTTTGCTTTCTAATATTTGGTTGCAGACCAAATGCAGAGGAGGCTTTGGAGAAACTAAATGGGACTACAATTGGCAAACAAACAGTTCGTCTGTCTTGGGGCCGTAATCCAGCCAATAAGCAGGTAAATATCACTATCTGTCTGCATAAGGTCCAATCATGTCACAAGTGTATATAAACGCACAGTTCAGTTAAATTTTTATTACAAGCCCATGGAAAAAAGAACCAAAAACTGTTCTCTACTTTAGTAAAGAAACATTCCTTTTGTGTTAGAACCCTTATGTGAGCCCAATCTGTCATTAAATTAGCTGATTAAATCATCCGAGTTTCATCAGTAATACTTCCTTAAGGCATTTTGTTCAGTTTATTTAACTTTCTTCTCTTTGGAAAACTATAGCAAACTAAAACGGTTTTTTTTTTTGTTCGGTTAGGTATTGGATCAAATTTTTTATACGATGTGTAAATTTGGCGAATGCTAACTAATATTAAATGTTCATGTGATATGTATTCTGTTTATTTGGTTTGGTTGTGGTTGCTTTGTGATACTACTGTTATGGTTGAGCTTGAAAATGAGTTTGGTGATTCAGTTTGCTGTGAGTACTTCCCTTATGTGATGTATATCATTCTCTGACCTGAGGTTTGAATGTTTCTGATTGAATCATCTCTGATTATGCAAGTTTTGTGTTGTGTTGCAGCCTAGAGATAAGTATGGAAACCAATGGATTGGACCGTATTACGGAGGACAATATTACAATGGGTATGGATACATGGTACCACAACCTCATGACCCAAGAATGTATCCGGCTGCACCTTTTGGAGGCTATCCGATGTACGGTGGACATCAGCAACAAGTAAGCTGAGGAAACTAAAAGCACAATCTGAGCATCTATCTAAAGGCAAACAAAAACTCACTCAGGTTAGGTGATGTTGAGAGTTTACAAGGAGAAAATGGTTGGCTTCTTGTCTCTCTTTGGGTTTAGGATCTATCTTCTAGTGAAAAACGAATTTTGATGGAAACTGTAGTGGTAATTTAGGGGACTTGGATTTGATTGATTTATTTGATTTGTTTCTAAAGATGTTTTTCACTATGAATCTTATTGATCAAAAGGATGAAGTAAGTTTTATCTGACTGATTATTATGTTCTTTCGTTTCTTTTCTTAAACATATAATCTAGGTTTTGTCTGTTACTTTTGGAAGTATCCTCTTTAATTAGGCCAATGGTATCATTCAGTCATGTTTGGTTTATAGATTATGAGGCAAGTTACAGTGATCTGATGCCTTCGTATAATGCGGTATAAATCCATTAGAATGGCTCGTCATGTATGATCTTACCATGGACTTTACAATGAAAAGATGACAGTAATGCTTAGAGTATCGACCAAGGTGAGCTTGTAGTTGAACCAACTGATTTTCCAAAGAAGCTAGCGACATGTAATGTTGTTTGTTCAGTAGTCGTTGCGATCATCTGTTATCGAAGCAATTAGCTTTTCTTTGCAACTGGTTCAGTGCAATGAACACCATAAGCTCGGAGCCTTGTGGGAACTTTGTCACTTAGCTGGTTTTTGGGGTCTATGAACTACATGAGATCCGATTACACTCAGGATTGACATTTGGGAATGTCACACACAAACGCGAGCCTAGGGAAATTCGAACTTAATGCTACACACAAAATGCAAGTCCAGAGAAGTCCGAAGTTAAAAGCTCCTAGACTTCCTTTTGTTCAGCTAGTAGACTATGCTAATGTGGGCTAAACAAATTGATTAAACAAAAGAGAGTAATGGAATCAATTGACTTGCCACTTGCTAGATTAGAACGAAATTAAGTGAAATTAAGTGTTAATTATTGAAATATTTGCTAAATTAGAGCGAAATTAAGTGTTAATTATTGAAATAGAGCAAATGTTTATAAATTCCTAAAATAGTTTTTTTAATTTATCATATACCATTTTGCCCCTTTTTAATCAGGAAAAAAAAACGTTATTACGAAAATGCCATTAATGAAATCTGCCACGTAAGCGATCAACTCTATCACATGGACAAAGTGCAGTATGGTAGAGTTAGAGTTCCAGCGCAGTAGAGTTAAAGTATGCTTAGTAGAGTTGACATTAATGAAATTTCGTGTATAGTAGAGTTAGATTTCCAGCGTGATAGAGGTGAAGTGTGCTTGGTAGAGTTAGATTTCCAGCATAATAGAGTTGTTGTTTGTGCTCTAATCAACTCTATCACATAGACAAAGTGCAGTATGGTAGAGTTAGAGTTCCAGAGCAGTAGAGTTAAAGTATGCTTAGTAGAGTTGACATTAATGAAATTTCGTGTATAGTAGAGTTAGATTTTCAGCGTGATAGAGGTGAAGTGTGCTTGGTAGAGTTAGATTTCCAGCATAATAGAGTTGTTGTTTGTGCTCTAATCAACTCTTCTACACGGACATAGTGCAGTATGGTAGAGTTAGTTTTAGAAACCTAGCCTACTTTTGTAGTAGAGTTTAAAATACGTATTTACCCCTCAGTTATTACCTCATCTGCCGCGCATCCAACTGATTCCTCCATAAGTGACGCCATTGTAGCTTTCTTGAAGCTCCTTTACTTCTTTGCTGCTCCTTTGCTTTTTCTGTTTATGTTTGGATCTATAGATCAAATCATTTTGGTTTGTGGGATATGGAGTTTTAATGAAAATCGATGGATATTTTCGGTGGACCAGTCGTACGGGTGTCGGATCATAGGCATTGTCGAAGATTTAAGGCTCGATGAATTTCTGGAGATGGTCTATGCCGATTTTGGTTTGGATGCACATTGTCATGAAATAAAACTAAGCTACATGCCAAATGTTTTCATTCAGTCACTACCAGAAGATACTCCCCTTGTAATTGTGAGTAATGATAGACAATTGCAAGTGTTTATTTCACAATTTCGTAAAGAAGCAATGCGTCTATGTGTCGAAATTACCACTAGATCTCGTGTTTCAGTGAGTTACCCTGAAAAAGGTCAGTGTAGTTGGAGAAACGTTGACGAGAAATTTCAATGTAAGTCGGAGAATGATGCCTCGTATGTTCGGTGTAGTAGAGTTGATCCGGTGTTTAGTAGAGGTGTACCAAACAATGAGCGTATACTAGAAAATGTGAAACATGAAGGTGAACATGCTGAGGACGAGGATGTGGAATTCAGATTCGACTGTTGCGATGATATGGATGGCGCAAGCTCGGATGATGAAGATTATATCAGTGTTCGTAGAAAATCGAAGGAAGAAATAAGAAAAACCTGTCGGAGCAAGCTACGGGGTTGGATTTGAATGCTGAGTATTTGGATATAGAGATGTCAACACTCGCATTGGTTGTTGGACAACGATACCCATCAAAAAAAGAACTCATAACTAGGCTAAAAATACTTTATGTCTTACAGAGGTTTGACTTCGATGTTGTTGCTTCATCGAAGACAGTGTTGGATGTGAAATGTTGGGTACCAAACTGTCAGTGGAAAGTGCGAGCTTCACCTGTCGACGACGGTGGATGTTTCTTTGTCCGGAAGTATATGGGAGAACATAGTTGTTCTGTTACAGAGAGATCAGGTCGTGCACGACAAGCGTCAACGAAAGTCTTAGGAAGGTTATACTTGGAATTCGTAGGTGGAATTGGGCCATCTGTTCTTCCCAACACGTTGCTGATTCAGTGAGCAAGCGATTCGGTCTAAAGGTACTAACGTAATTTTACGCCATGGTAGAGTTAATCTACGTAGTAGAGTTAAATTACAGTGCTGAGTTAGTCTGTCGTTTGGTATAGTTGGCTTGCAGTGTAGTAGAGTTAGATTGCAGTGCTGACGTACTAGTAGAGTTGGACTGACAGTGTGGTAGAGTTGGATTATGTGTAATAGAGTTAGGGTGTAGTGTGTGGTAGAGTTAGATTGTAGTGTAGTAGAGTTAGTGTGACGTATCGTAAAGTTAGTTTGACATTTAAGTCTGACGTTTATGCAGTGTAGTAGAGTTAGATTGCAGTGATGACGTATTAGTAGAGTTGGACTGACAATGTGGTAGTGTTGGATTATGTGTAATAGAGTTAGGGTGACGTATGGTAGAGTTATATTGCAGTGTAGTAGGGTTAGTGTGACGTATGGTAGAGTTAGTTTGACATATAAGTCCGACATTTATGCAGATGAGGTACTGGAAAGCACACCGTACTCTAAGCCAAGCACGAGCCCTAGTTACTGGAAGTTTGGAAAGTAGTTATGAGGAACTTCTGTCGAACTTGTTTGCTATTAGAAGAGCGAATCCCGGAACTCTAATAAAGCTCGAAGTTGACGGGCAAGACAGGTTTAAGTTTCTTTTCATCGCTTTCGATGCAAGTATTAGGGGTTTTCCCTATATTAGGAAGGTTGTTGTTGTCGATGGTACATTTTTGCTAGGGAAGTATAAAGGTACTCTATTAACCGCTACCATGCAAGATGGTAAATTCAACATATTTCCTATGGCTTTTGGTGTGGTTGATACCGAGAATGACGAATCTTGGGAATGGTTTTTTAGACAGCTAAACCGTGTGATCCCTGATAACAGAGAACTTGCCATCATATCAGATAGACATAAATCCATTGCTAAAGCCATAAAGATTGTGTACCCACTTTCTTCTTGGGGTATTTGCACGTACCACCTACGTAAGAACATTTTGTCGAAATTTAGAGGTGGTGAGCCCTTTAAGTTGTTCAAGAAAGCTGCCACCGCTTTTAGGGTCGATGAATTAAACGCTATACTTGCTCAGATCCAGGCGTTAAATCCAAAGCTTCATGCCTACTTGATAAAAGCTGACGTGCGTTTGTGGAGTCGAGTGTACTTTCCCGGAAACAGATACAATTTCACTACGTCAAACATTGCAGAATCAATAAACCATGCATTATCAGAGGCAAGAACTTTTCCCATTGTCCAGCTTATAGATGCAATAAGGTCGATGTTAACATGTTGGTTCGCGAAGCGGAAGACGAAGGCCACTCTGACGTCAACTGTTCTAACAACATCTGTTGAAAAGCTCCTAAAGGTAGAGTTACCATTGCACATAGTAGAGTTAGTCCCTTCATAGTAGAGTTAAAAATCCCTTTAGTAGAGTTAACGTTATTGTTATAAATCATAGACAAGGGTCAATGAAGCCAGACAGTAAAACGTGCAGAATATAGAAGAACACCAGGCTGTTGTTACGCGATCCGAAACTTCTCATTTAGTCAACTTGACGGAGAAGACGTGTTCTTGCAAGAGGTATGATGTCAAAAAAATTCCTTGTGTCCATGCCATTGCTGTTGCTGAGGCTTGTAGAAGGCCGACGATCGAACTTACACATCCATACTATCACACGACCTACCTATACAACGCATACTCTGGTAGTATCTTTCCAAGAGATGCTCCACTTCCCGTTCCGTTGGAAGTGAGTTGTAAGCTGTGTAATCCACCACACATACGTCAACAACCAGGGAGGCCGAAGAAATTGCGGATAAAGAGCTGGTTCGAGTCTTCTCAGCCCAAAAAACGTCCAAGAAAAGTTTCAACTTGTTCTAAATGTAAGAAACTTGGTCATAATGTCCGGACATGTAGTCAAAGCATTCATTCTTGAGTAGAAGAGTTAACACTGCGTTTGGTCGAGTTGGATCACCTGTATTGTAGAGTTAGATCAACTGTATGGTAGAGTTAGTCCTCTGGTCGGTCGAGTTGGATAACCTGTATGGTAGAGTTAGTCCTCTGTATGGTAGAGTTAGTCCTCTGTTGGTCGAGTTGGATCATCTGTCTAGTCGAGTTAGTCCTCCGAATGGTCGAGTTGGATAACCTGTATGGTAGAGTTAGTCCTCTGTATGGTAGAGTTAGTCATGTGTTGGTCGAGTTAGTCCTCTGTTTGGTCGAGTTAGTCCTCTGTGTGGTCGAGTTATTCCTCTGTTTGGTCGAGTTATTCCTCTGTTTGGTCGAGTTAACAATACGCTAATGGTTGAAAGGGAAATTACATTAACTATGCAAGACGAAACGAGTACATAAACGAAAGAAATCGAAAACGAGTACATAAACGAAAAGAGTACAATAACGAAAACAAAAACGAGTACAACAGCGAAAAGGAAATTACATTCAACAACTAATGGTGAGGAACGATCTTTCTGAATTGGAAGAACCAAGTGCATACTTCACAAGCTTCGGCCATTGGTTGATCAATGTCTTCGGCATCGAATCCTTGAAAGAAATGGAGAATCTCCAGGAATTCTCCATTGCAAGAACATCCTTCTCGACCATATGTTTTTTCGAGAAGTAGTATTTGTTGCTCTCTTCGCCAACTGAGCGATGATGGGTAACAAAAGATTCTATTCTGGAGGTGGTCTACGTATTCCAATGTTTCTACAATTGTGTCCTGCAGTAGACGTCTTAGGACTTCATACCCCTCCTGTCTCCTGTCTGTTTCTAAACAGACTAGCACAAATCCATACAGCAGTGTGGCTTCTTCAGAATCACCATTGGATGCTCTTTGCAGCAGTTCCAAACCACCATCACAATTCCCATTGACAAAGAACTCTGCCATACCACATCGGTATGTGGCTTCCACATTACCGGCATTGCATAGTCTAGTGAGAAAATTGTTAAGAAGAGACTTACTTCTCAGAGGGCCATATAATGGAACATAACGTATATCTATGTTCCTTAGAACCTCATCCTCATCGCAAAACTCTTAAAATTCCTTCGAAACGCGCCTGATGCTGTAAATCTCATCAAGTCCTTCTACTCCACATCGAGCTATGATGTTTGTCAAAGCACTGTTTGGTAAGTCCATGATATGTACCTTGCGGACAACGTTGCTTTTTTTTGGTGAATCCATCTTTGTTCTTGAAATGTTTTTGAAAGCTTTTGAAAGATTGAAAGGTGAAGATGCAACGTTTTGGTCAAGGAGAAGATGGATAGTTTAGAAGAATTATTAACGATTAGAAGGTTATTTATAACGATTTGACTCTTCATTTTAGAGTCTAATCGCTATTATGATAACATCTCGGAGATCATGTCCAATAAACTTGATTTAACAGCCACGACTAGTAGCAGTTGTACACTGTTTAACTGTAGTTAATATGTAGATCGTGTCCATGTCTGTCATCCTCTTAGTGGCACAGAACGTGGATGTAGTTAGTTCTCAGTTAGATCACGTATAGATCATTAATTACTTGTCAATAACCAACTAATAGAGTTAGAACTATACAAATATATACTGAAATACTCTATTACTATACAATATACACGAGTGTAGGACTATACACCGACTAAACAAAATTACCAATCAAGCTGGATATCTTTGGTGGCTCTCATTAGCATGTTCTTATCACATTCGCGTGCATATATTAGATCACTAAAAGCAATTTCCGATTCTATGGGAAGTTCGTCTTTGAAGTCAATGGCGTATTTCAGCCGAGAGAAGTCGACGTACTCGTTGGAAAGACCTTACAAGTTGCATCCGATGGCCAGACACTCGATCATCTTCACAACCCACACGCCACAGTCGCCAGACCGTTTATTACGTGGTACGCCCTTATTCACACGCACAATCTTATATTCCGCCGCGCTAATATGCGGTTGCATCTCCTTGGGTGAAAACTCCTTGATCATGTTCGGAATCATCACGGCATATGATCTAAAAAATGAGAACCATGAGAATGAACTCTATTACAAATGTAAATGTAACTCAGAATAACTCTACCAATGCGCAGACTAACTCTACCATTCAGGTTATTCAACTCGACCTAACAGAGGACTAACTCTACCATTCAGGTTATCCAACTCGACCTAACCGAGGATTAACTCTATTATTCAGGTTTTCCAACTCGACCAAACAGAGGACCAACTCGACCAAACAGAGGACTAACTCCATCTAACAGAGGACTAACTCTACCATTCAGGTTATCCAACTCGACCTAACCGAGGACTAACTCTATCATTCATGTTTTCCAACTCGACCAAACAGAGGACCAACTCGACCAAACAGAGGACTAACTCCATCTAACAGAGGACTAACTCTACCATTCAGGTTATCCAACTCGACCTAACCGAGGACTAACTCTATCATTCAGGTTTTCCAACTCGACTAAACAGAGGACCAACTCGACCAAACAGAGGACTAACTCGACTATACTGAATTTGAGTAACTTACATGCATGACTCTACCATTGCACTAGGGGAAGTGCAAGATGGGTCGGGATCGAAAAGGCGAATCTTTCTTTCGTTGAGATTAACTTCGAGGGCCACCCAGTAGATGTTTTGGAAATTATGAGGGATGTAGATGGTGTCCACGTCTCTTATCCACTGCTTCCTAGTGGCACTGAATGTGGGTGCAGTACCGTCGAATACATCTTTAAACCCACCAGACCACACAAAAGTATCCTCCTTTCCCAAGTAATCCCTTTCGTACGTGTAGCACCAAAAACCACAAAACAGTGGGTCTATGAAAGCTAGCTGATTACTCTTGTATGGACATGGAGTTTGCAAGGATCTTTGCCGAATGAGATTCATCCCGCAGCCAATATGCTGTAAAACTTTACTGTATTAGTGCTCTAATCTAACTCTACTAAACAAAAATTACGTTATAAGACACTTTAAATTACGCAATCGTGAAGCCAGCCATATCGAGGGACAGGCCACTTCTCTTTTGGGCATATCAAGCGGAGGCAGAAATCTACATTCAGACTATGTTTATCGTCGCCAGTGAGTTCCAATTGATGCTTCACATAGTCGCGTAACTGAAGTATTTTTAATTTTGAAATCGGACCAAAAGGATCATAGACACTCCGAGAATGAATAACATTCTTATGAATCCGCCTGACAATGTAACAGCCTTGGAAAGGGGATACCTGTAAAAAGAAGGGACCAAACAGATGATTAACTATACTAAACAAATGACTAACTCTACCATACATGTGATCCAACTCGACCAAATAGATGATCTAACTCGACCTAACAGAGGACTAACTCTACTATACAGGTGATCAAACTCGACCAAACAGATCATCTAACTCTACCATACAGAGGACTAACTCTACTATACAGGTGATCCAACTCGACCAAACAAATCATCTAACTCTACCATACAGAGGACTAACTCTACCAAACAGAGGACTAACTCTACTATACATGTGATCCAACTCGACCAAACAGATGATCTAGCTCGACCAAACAGGTGATCTAACTACATTATAGTTGAATATGAATAGTACCTGGTTCTTTGCGAGGACTCGTGCCCGAGTCTCTTTCGGTAAGACGTCTTCCATAAAGATTAACTCCTCTTGTGTTTGTTTACCCTTTTCAGGAGTATCCACCAGGTTTATGACGCCAACTTGTGACATCCCTGGCTTAAATTTTTCCACATCGTAAGGTAGTTCTTCTTTTGACGGTTCTTCTGGATTCCTAACAACTCTTGATAACAGGCTCAAAGGGTCAGATGTCTCCTGACTCTGGATAACCCATTTATTCTACAAAAAATATGAAAATGTCAACTCTATTTAACAGAACTATCAACTCTACCAGTAAGATTTATTTTTAACGGGATTACCTGGTCCGGTGTGATGGTATGTTTAGTGCTGGCTGGGGACACTTGTGTGTCCTCGAGATGAGCATCCACATTTGTTTGTTTAATACCTGAACCTGCATTTGGTGTTTTCCCCGAATCCGAGTCCACAAGGGTAGGCTGTTTCCAAGGAGGTGTCTGCGAAGAGCAACTCAATATGTTAGATTCACATATGGTAGAGTTGGTAACTGTGGTAGAGTTCGTTTTACTGGTTTGGAAGAGCTATTTTGAACACAATATAACTGTCTGTTTTATGTGTATGTTCGTACAAAGATGTATGTAATGTTTGTTGTTTGTTGGTACATAATCAATCAAAGTAAGTCTCATTCAAAATAGAACCCTACGTACCGAATTAAGTTCCTTATTATTAGGGGAGTCGAGAGTACGGGTTGTATCGCCTTCTACGTCATCTTCGCGACGTACATCTTCAGGATGTAGGCTCCCTTCGCGATTAACATCTTCACGAGTTTGATGTCGTGCACTTGTCTGACCTCCACCCTCATCTGCCAAGCTATAAACTGGGGGTTGCGCTATGCTCTCTTCTAGCCTAAGAATCTTCTCAATCATGGATGTATTGTCTGAGGTGTTACGCTCAAGCCTATTCACGCGCTCAGTAAGCATTGTGGTCTCTGCCCTGGTATCGAGCCTACTCTCCTCAAGACGATATATACGTTCAGCAAACACGTTCTGATCGTGTCTCATCCCTTCGAAGGCTCTGGTCAGACCTCTAAGAGTGTCAAGCAATACACTAGACTCCTCTGCCTTCCGCTTCTTCTTTTTAACGACTCTCACTACATCCTGCATGGTGGTAGAGTCATCCATCCTAATATGGATTCTCTTCTTCTTCTTGTGTTTTTTCACTTTTTTTTGTGTTTTTTCTCTAATTTATTGTGTTCTTTCTCTACATTATTGTGTTTTTTCTCTACTGTATTGTGTTTTTTCTCTTCTTTATTGTGCTGTTTCTCTTTCACTTTCTCCACCTGAACTTTTGAACTAGCACTACGCTCTCATCCTCTCCTCGACATAAGCATCCGCCTTCCTCTTATTACTTTTGTCCCAAGCGGATTCATCTAGCCTGGAGGCAAGTATGTCTCCAAGCATGGTGTCAACTTTGTGGTCTGCAATATTGTTTGGCCATAGAGGCATTATCTCCAGAGGCTGTGTAGTCAGCTGCTTAAGACGTACATGGTAGACGAGAAGATGCAATTTATTATTGAACTCTACCACTCTACCTATTACTTTACGGATAACTCTACTACACGTAAATGAACTCTACTATACTTATAAAATTGAACTCTACTATACTTGAAATCAACTCCACATTACTTGAAATTGAACTCTACCATGTATGTATAGTGGAGTAAATGAACTCTACTACAAAAGGAATTTACCTTTCCATTATTATTTGCTAGCTCCAACTTCACCAAGTCCTCAAGGTCAATGGTTTGTTTTTTGATGGGTCTCCATCGTAGAATAGGGACGTCACCTGCTCTTTGATCCCCAAATATTTCTGCGACTATGGGGATGGACTCAAATGCCCATATCAGAAGTGCGTGCACAAACCCGTGTATTGTGTAATTACTGCCCGTTTTGCATCCTGCCAGTTTGATCGATTTTATCAGTTCTAGAAACGCCACTCTTCCCCATGGATGCCTCTCGAACATCTCAATATCTGCAACCAACTTCGCAGCACTAAAAGGGAGCCTACTATTTTTGTGGCAACCAAAAACTCCTACATTCAAAACCACTAGCAAGCCAACCATCTTCTTCTTCTCGAAAGACCACCCTCTACATCTCCCCAATATTTCTTTCAACTCTACCCATTTTGGTCCTTCACCAACCCCTAAGCCAATATCTTCCCAAAGTTCTCTGTGCGCTTCATCTGCCCCATTAGAAGCTTTCTCGAAGTTACCGCAATTAAGCTGCGTTATTTTAGCAAACTCGTGCAGAGAAAACATCGTAGGACGAGCTCCAAACAGCACCCAAATCTCATACATCTTCTTAGTCACTAGTTGATTCATCAACAGGTACTGTATATGCCTATCTGTAAAGTTGAAGTCAGAATATGCTAGTTTCAGAAAAACCCCTACGCAAGAATTCTCTTTGATGTCTACGTATGCATCCTCACCAATACCCTTGATCATATTACTGATGTATTTTAGATTGCAGAAATGGTTGATGCTTCGATTCTTCATCACCTGTACACCGTGTGTGAGAAATTTCTTCGGGTACTTCTTGTCTGCCATATCTAAAGATGAAAGAAAACAAATGATAAGCATTATAAAACTCAACTCAACCAAACTACAACGCAACAATACATTCTTACAACCTAACTCTATTACACTACAAACCAACTCTACCTCTCTTAAATCTAACTCTATCACACGTCAGACTAACTCGACTACACTACAACCTAACTCTATTACACTACATACCAACTCTACCACATGGAATCTAACTCTATCACACGTCAGACTAACTTGACTACACTACAACCTAACTCTATTACACTATATACCAACTCTACCGCACACTACAACCTAACTCTATTACACTACATACCAACTCTACCACACGGAATCCAACTATACCGCATACTACAACCTAACTCTATTACACTACAAACCAACTCTACCTCTCTTAAATATAACTCTATCACACGTCAGACTAACTCGACTACACTACAAGTTAACTCTACCATACTATAATCCAACTATACCCCCTACGACCTAACTCTACCCAACGTCATACTAACTGTACTACACGTATCATATCGCTTCTTCACCCTTACCCTCACAACTAATTACGAACTATATCACATTGGCTCAGACTGGGGAAGAAATCTACTAGACACAGAATAAGTTAGTGAAGAACAAAAACCCAAATGTCGCAAAATTGAAAAATCGAAATGTCGCAAAATCGAGAAACCCAATGTCTACGTCAACCCTAAACCCAAATGCCCTTACGAAAAAGAAGAAAAAGCAGAAGAGGAGCAGAGAAAGAAGAAACTTACCGACAATGAAGACGACGAGTACAAAGAACAAGATGAAGAAGAAGACAACGAGTATGAAATACAGCGAAGAACACGTTGAGTAAGATGAGGAAGAAACAAAATCAAGAGAAGTTAACGACGACGGTTTACACTATAGGTTTCTTTCTTTTTCGGGTATGAAACTAACCTGAGAAGAAGAAGAAAATAGAAAATAGAAGAAGACATCAGTTTTTTGTTTCAAGGGTGTAACCGTAATTACACCCTTAACGCTTTCTTTTTTTTTTGACAAAAACTATTCTAGTAATTACACTATAATTTTACTCTATTTGAGCAATTCTTTCTTAAAACTTTCCAAAATTAAAACTTCAAACTTGCCATTTATTACATTGAAAACCAGGAATATGATAATTATACAATTAACAAAGAACTTCAAAATGTTGCCTACTATGTACTCTCAAGATATGCAACGTTGTATTATTCTTTTCGTCAATCTAATTGTTGATCCACTTTAAACAAAGATCTGCTTTAACAGGCTTATGATCAGAACCATAAACTTGGTCTATGGAATCATAAGAATGAAGGGTTGCTTGTATATTTTCTGTATCTTGGATTTTGTACAAGATTCTATCTGTCCAAGCTGGAACTCTCACCTTACGGCTTGTATCGTAATCGCTGCTTCCAACATCATATTTATAAGTCGGTTTAAATCCTAAAGTTCCTTCGCAATAACCTTTGAATATTTCACCTCTCTCAGCTTCATTTAAGAGCTGATCGTTACTCACAAGAACCTACATAAAGTGAGAGTATAAAGATGAGTATGATCTTGTTATTCTTGTCATTAGTAATTGTTTGTAGCCCTGGGCATTCAATTCGGTCTCGATCGATTTTGGAAATATAGTAACCAATAGGTACTGACTAAAATTTAATTCAGATTTGTTTCCGAATATATAGACCTGAAATAATATTAGTTCAGTTCCGAAAATATAATATTTTACTAAAAATACTTTAAAACGTGATTACTGTAACCAAAATATTTATAGTACATATTAGTTTCGATGCTTATTTGCATCTGTTCAGTTTTTGGATAAAAACCGGACAAAACCAAAAACCAAAATTACCTAAATATCAAAATCAATCGGTGGAACTGAAATCAAAACAAATACATGTTTTTGGTACGTTTTTGATATTTTGATTTCGGCTTTTAGCCTCAGGACTAATTGTTTGTATTAAATGGAACTAAAGAGAAGAGATGACTCACAGAGTGAAGTTGATTGTGGATAAGAGATCGAACAGGACGGTTAGATATATCTTGGATCCTGTAATTAAGATCTCCAAGCCAAACAGTGAGGTCACGTGTCCTTTTGTCTCTTGATAATATTGAATTTGCTATATGTCTTAATTCTGTGTTTCTTTGATCCACTTTCTTTGCGTGAGCTGCATGCGTCATTATATCAAATTTAATTATTATTATTATTATTATTATTATTATTGTAGATTATACTTAACTATGAATTAGCATAAATGGATAAGAAAAACAAGTTACCAGAGAGATGACAAGAGATGAAAACCATTTTGATTCCATCGTAATCAATATGCATAGCCACAGCTCCTTTCTTTCTTCCAATTAAACCTCCACAGCCTCCTACTGAGTGTCTTTGTGCCTTTAGTTCTGCGATTTTATTGTACATTGATCAAATTATCTTATGTATTTATGATCAGTTTACCCAATTCTATGGTACATTAATACAAGAAAACAAAAAACTTTGTTCGACCGAAAAAATCTGTCAAAAATGTATTTGAAATTTTTTATGAAAAAATGGTCCAATACACTACCAACAAATTTTCCGTAGTATTGATTTTTAACAGATTTTCGGCGTATTTAAATGGTCTGAAATATTTGAATAGTTTATTTTTTCGTACATTTATCATCTACTTAAAATATACATTCCTTCATATATTTATATATTGTTATTGTAAAAATAGATGTACTGAAAAAAGAAAAAAGTGAAATCAAATTTTTTTAAATTAAATACTCAATAAATTAATAATAACTATAAATTAATAAATTATCATGGTTCTAAATCAAAAGTTTTGTTTAGTTAATTAATATTGAATGAATTTATATATCGAGAAATTAATAACTAGTATCATATTATTAGTGTTTATTATTTTATGAAGGTTTCACTTTATGTACCTTTTACTAATGTTTGCGAATTGTTTGGTCCAAACAAATAAAGCTGGATCGATTGTAACCTTGCCTTCCCAAGAAGCCTGCATTGCATTTAGATATACAATGTTAACATTAAAGAGAATAGAAGAAAGAACGTTTTTGGTAGATTAATCATAGATATAATTAAAATTTTTATAAAAAAAACAGTAGATGAAGTACTCTACACATAAGTTGGAGATAAAGCTGTCTCCAAAAACTGAGCTACATTTGTTTTGGGAGCCTCTTGCAAACCAACCACAAGTAAATCAAACTTCCTGTCTTTGCCAATAATCTCAACCAGATCTTCATATGAAACCTTCACAAGTATTACTAACAATATTAATAAATTGTGCATATAATCCTATTTCTCATTTATTTTTAGGAGATACTTATACATAACTTTCCATATATAGAAGAAGAAAAAAACTAAAACAAACTCACCAAATTGATTATGTTCAAACATCAAGAAAGTTATTTTTTAGCAAAAAACATTTTTTATGAAGTGGAAAGAGTAATGAAATAAACAAAAAAGATGATATTCTTAAATTAATTTACGAATTTGCGGATATATATTCGTAAGTAGGTACCTTTCCATTCATGTTCCACGTGATGATACGAATACAAAGATCTGATTTTCTAGAAAAACTGCATTTATTCACAGCTTCAATTGTTTTAATCCCACCATGATATGATGTTGAGTTATTGCTAAACGAACCCATCGGAGTTTTCTTGTATTTCCTACAACCTATAAAATATTTATATAACAACAACGAACTTTATATAGTCGAAAAGATTCGTGAGACACCAATATATAAATCGAGAATGATGCTAATTATTACCTTTTTAGTCCACACGTTGAATTCGTATTCCCCATTGTCTGCATACACTGTTTATCCGTAAAGAGCAAGCAAGATTCGTAACGTTTTTATAGAGAAGAGAAGAAGAGAGAAAATTTTAGGCAAATTAAAAGAGAAATGATTCAATGAGAGAAATTATCAAAAAGTCATCTTTATCAGTCATAATATCTCTATTTGCATAAGAGAAATTAGGCACATGCACTGTTTCGTGATTTTCTCATAAAGTTAGGTGAATGGTGTTGACTATAAAGACGTGTACGTCTTTAAATGGACGGTCGAATTTGATAATGACTTAGATTGGTTTTTTCTTCATTAGGAAATCTCTAGAGGAAACATCGTATTATGCAATATCTTTTTCTATGTGAATTACAATGTCTATATTCTATATTCTATAATATAGTAAGTGCAGATGTTACACCTATCCACATCGGCACATGTGGTGTGAAATAAAATACATTACATAAATAAAATATAACCTTTAGTCTTATAATACATTACATAAATAAAATTTAAAACATAGATATTTAATTTTTGGAATTTAGTTGTTACACTTCAATTGTATAATTAGTTTAAATTTTAGAAGTTCTTGTTTACCTTTATACAAAATGGGTAGAAGGATCAAAAATGTGATAGAATTGTTTTTATTCGGCTAGTTAAAATAATTTAGCTAATAATTATATGATATTATGATTTTTTATTATATTTAGTAGATTAATAAAATAAAATATTTAGAGAATAAATTTTATGCTAATTGATAGATCTGTCTATTGAATTGTTGATTATAATTTTATAAAACTTAGATGAATACTTAATTCCACCATTCTC
>JAKUCM010009454.1:0-19200 GCA_023374145.1 Lepidium sativum | reverse complement strand
GCACCTCAATATATTCGGCTATTAACATCCACGTCTTCAGTGTTGGGCCTTGATAAGCCCACATATATACATTATGTTGGGCTATTAACATTGAGAATAAACTCTGAATCAAATAAATGCCTAGATCTATGTTCTTGAATCATCTAAAAACCAACGTTGAAAGTAAGCCCATATATACTTTTGCAATTTTATAAAAAAACTTTTGAAAAAATATAACTAGATCTATGTTCTTCTCATAAAACAAAATCACTAGACCACATGATATATTCTTATTATCATTACATATTTAGATTTACCTGCAATTTTGTTATATCATTTGAAAAATAAAAGTGCAACTAAACTAACCTTATGTATATGTATATCGTTTTGGTAGGGACTGTAAAATCTTCAAGTTTGTTACATTTTGTAAACATATATTTTATATTTAAAATATATGTAACCAAGTTATTCTACTTTTTTTGCTTTCTCCTCTGTGGCATGCTGTAACTTGTTCTTCATCATTAAAATCTTCTCATGAGTTGTATCATATGCTCCTTTGGATCTCCTTTCATGAGTAGTTAAAACGTCTCAAAATAATGTTGGTTCAGTTCCAAATAAATATTTATAATTAGGAATAACAAAACATCTGGAAAACTATGATTGCTGATAACAAAAGTTAAGTAACCAAAATAATTTTTCTACAAATTCGATCTTGTATTTAATTACTTTCGGTTATCCGTTAAAAATCAAACTGAACAAAAAAATCAAAATTAATATACTGAAACCAGATGATTAAACTAAAATATCAACAGTAGGATCAATCAGTCTCACTAAATTGGTTGTAATAGGCTACTAAATTAGCTACGTACCGATGAAAAGAAAGATATGAAAATCGAGAAGGTTCCCGATTCCTGATAAGACCCAAAACCCCAAAACTGTTCCGGCGAAAAAACCATTCACTCTCAGCTCCAACTCGAAGAATCCATCTAACCATTTTTTCCATTACCTTCCGACAAGACCTCACCGTCTCGGCTACGAACTCCTCCGAGACTTCTAACCTTGACAGTTGCGGTTCCACCCTGCATGTCCGAAAATTCCATTTACGTTTTATTATTTATTTTACGTCAAAACTAAAATAGGTTTCACTTATAACATGTACCGTTTTCTTTACTATGTGCAAATGATGCATGTGTTATATTTCATGTATTTTCATTGCAATGCTTCAATATGAATATGTTTAAATTTATTTGAATTCATAAAGTTGGTAGTAAGAAATTCTTTACATTTGGACAAAATAAGCAAAATTCTTACAAAATAAAATCACTTTCAGAATAATTATATACTAAATTAAATGGAAGGCCAGTTTCTTCCTCCTCCATAAGTAAATATCCTGGACAATATCTTCAAATCAATTCATGAAACATGACAAGAAAAATAATAGGATAAAGTTCACTAAAAATCAGACTGACTTAGTATATAATTTATATTTATTTTTGCATTGTGTTTTACCTGATTTGGGTGTTTGGTCTTTGGTCACGTCGTCGGCCATGGCTGATTTTGATACTAGCTGATTATAATAATAAGAAGAAAAAAAAAATATATATATATATCGTGATAATATGGATTGGAATGTACTGAGAGATTTCTTACACCTCCATTGGGTTTCTTAATAGTAGTTCTTAGTAATTTAAAAAATAAAAAAATTAGAAAATTGTGAGAGAATAAAATGAGTTTTTTATTTAAGAGTTTTAAAAACTGTTCAACAAATTTTAAGAAACCCACTTGGTAGTTGTTGAGTTTTAGTTGGTCTAATTTTTTTAAAAGAATTAAAGTTTATTTATGCAAAGCCTTTTAATTAAATAGTATTATCAAAATAGTTAGATAATTATTTTGGGTATCTTAATGGTTGAGGTGTTATTATGAGTTTTGATGTAACATGTTGTGGTGATTTTGGTGACGTGGACATCATGCATGGAGATATGTGTTGCTTACTAAAGAAACTAAGCTCAATTCGGTGACCATTATGAGAGTTTTTATTTCTAAAATTAAAGTGGCGAAAAATTTTGAATTACTGTTTTTGTAACTTGTTATAGTATGATAAACATATTTATTGTGTCATCTGCTTTTAGAAATATGGATAAAACTTTCATATTTAAAATTATATTAGTTTTTTTTTCTTTTCTCTAAAGAGGTATTTTATTTTTAAAAAGTTATAGACCTTACATTAGGCAATATAATAAAAGAAAGAGAATTATCAGGCTTAGTGAGATTCGGCCCAAACCTAAAATCTAGACATAATTTCATCTAAGAACATTTTCAAAAATACTCTCTATTTTGAAGTTTCTCAAACTCTATATTTGAAATTTCAAAGTGTTTTTCTCCAAAAATAAAACTTCAAAACTTACTTTAAAACTATTTGTATTTCATACAATGGTCCTTATATTTATTACAACTAATATAAATTCATAAAATTTTTGATAAATAACTAACACATATATATAAATATTACAATATTAATTAATAAAAACTTACATTAAAATATAAAACTAGAAATAAAAATACATAATTAAATATTACATTACAAACAATATCACATTATTTCATAAAATTATTTTTGTAATGCTCACATATGTGATCAACTAGTGCATTTCGAAGTAAGAAATGATTCTCTTTATTTTTAATTTGTAGATTACAAGTTAAAAATTGTTGAAAAACGGAAATCTTCATTTTCCATCATTTAAACCGTTGTATCTGGCACTAATCTTGTATCTTTTATCGGTACATTGATATCATATTCATCTTCAATTATCATGTTATGCATTATAATGCATGCTATCATTATATCATGTCCTTCTTCCAGTAAGGAGATGATCTTGCTATGATAGCAATTCATTCTAAGCAAGAAAGAATTGTATAAAAAAGATATTAATAATCGTGAGTACATTCGTTCTGAACAAGAAAGAATTGTACAAAAAAGACGTCAAGAACAACAACAACAAGTACCTTCGGTTACACAAAATTTGTTTGGAAAATATTTTGAAAATTTTGGAGTTTCCGGAGCAAGTTTACCATATTACTAATGTTGTTGTAATCTTCATGCACCTTTCTAAAATGTTTTTATTATTAAGTTTTTTTGGTTATATTTTTGTTGTCTAATTCTACTTTTAAAATAATACAAATCTTGTTTTAATTTTTTTTATGTGTAAAACTTAAATTTATAGAAATAAATTTAAAGATTTATGAGATATAAAAATTTTAAAGATTAAAATGAGAAATTTAGAAATATTTAAGAATCATAAATAAAATATATAATTGTAAGGACCAAAATGCAAAAAAAAGATGAAACTTCAAATTTGATGTTTTGAGTAGTAACACTCTATATTTGAAGTTTAACTAACCAAAACTTCAAATTTAAAGTTTTAAAGTTTCTTTTTGGAGAACAAAAAACTCTATATTTGAAGTTATAGAGTGTCTTTTGGAGATGCTCTAACCTCAACATCATGAAAACCTAAAAGCTTATCTCCGCTTCCAAAAAAGCACCGATTATTTTATTTGGATTTGAAACACCGACAAAACTCACCCAAAGTCTGGAAGCTTCGATCGACTTTGGATAGATTAACCGTCACAATGTCATGTCTTGATTTTGGAGAACGACGGAAGAAGCACCGAAGATTGACGGTCAAAGAGTCAAAACTGCAACAATATAATTGAAGGAAGTCACAATATGAGATTTTGGATAAAGATGTAAACTGAAAGTGATACTTCATTGAATAATAGAAAAGGGCTATAAATAGCCTTACAACAGAACCGAAACTAGAAGACATGAAACCTTAACTACTACAACTAGCTGACATGACTCCATGACTTAATTGAGAAACGAAAAACTCCTAAAGACTCGAACTTGCTATTGACTAAGCAACAACCAACGAACAACTAAAGCAATTCAAACATAATTCAAACTCCAACAGGAGAATCTATTACTGTAACTATACCAAAATATATACACGGTGGTTAAATCCATCGGAGAAAAAAACAGAGAAAATGTGACGGTGACACCGCCGACGTTTCTCATTAAGTTTAAACCAATTTCTAGAACTGAATATAATCTGAATATGGATATATAATAGCCAAATAAAAATAATTAGCAATTCAACATTTGAAAAAATCAACTATTAGCATAAACCAACATAATAAGACTGTTAAATCACTATATTTGATTAATTTAACATTGTTATAGTGAATTATGGATAATTGGCACTTAATTCAAATTCTCACCTCAAAACATGTTTTTTTTTTTTTAACGGCATACATTATAGAAACCACCAAATAAGGAGTCATCGATCATAAAGGGATTCCTTAATCCGACAGGCTAAACAATCCGCTTTATAATTGATCACCCGGGGATAATTGACAAAGAGAACACCAAGAAAAGCGAGCATAACCTCGCGGACCTCTCGTGATATGGACGAAAAGTAGGCTAGTCTTCCGGTCGCTCAAAGATCCTCACCGCCGTCTTGCTGTCTGTAGAAACCTCCACTTCTAAGGCGTGTAGTGTCACCAAGGATTCCATCGCCCAAAGAACTGCTTCTACCTCTGCATGTGTAGCTGAAAGACACCTTGCAACACCCTTGGCCCCCATTCGTTCTCCCCACACTGAATCTGAGAAGCAGTACCAACATAAACCTGAGTAGCGGTCAGTATTCTTCCAGGACGCGTTCACAAAGCACTTAAAGCCCATGAACTGCATATTAGCTGTGGTAGGGAAAACTAGAGTAGATCTTCTGATTGAATTCCAAATTGTGGGATTACCTCTAATTTGAGTATCCCCTAAGTTAGCCACTGACAATTCTGCATAATCCGCAGCAGCTAGACTAAAGACCCGTTGCGGGTTCATAAATTTGTTGGAGAAACAGAAATCATTTCTCGCTTTCCAGAGATGCCATAAAATCCAAGGAAAAACCTGGAATTCAACCTTATCCGTCATCAGCCGGAACAAGTAATCCAAGTTAAACCAGACTGATTCACCATGAAAAGTACTTGGCGCCGACGGAATACAGGATAACGCCCAAACCTGAAGGGCTGGCGGACAGAGAAACAGAGCATGATTAACAGACTCTTGTTCCTCATCACACCGTTTACAGCCAGGATCATTAATAACTCCTCTCCTGGCTAGCTATATTCTTACTAACCGCAATGCATCCTTACAACGTTTGTCAGATGAAGTGTTTGATTTTGTTTGGACAATTCAATTTCCAAACTACGCTATATAAGGCCCCGAAATCTGGTCCCAGATGACAATGTTCCGACTCGTCCCTCTGAATAGCTATCCAGTACCCGGTTTTTACCGAATATCTACCTGTGGCCGAGTAATGCCATCCCCAAGTTCTTGGCAGTCCCAGGTTGAAATGGGAATACCCAAGATTATTTCTACGTCCCGAGGATCAAAGTACTGACGTACTAAAATCTCCTTCCATTTACCCCTAGCTTTATCATTAATTTTATCAAGTGTCATATCTGGGAATACATTCAAATTTGACCATCTCGCCGATCTAGGAATAGTATCTGGTATCCACAGGTCATACCAAACCTTGATTGTTCTCCCATTACCCACTCTCTTAATACAACCCTTATACACTAACCCTCGCGCAGAGTTTAGACTGCACCACCCATATGATGGCAATGCCTTCAAAGAAGCCTTTAGTGCACATGTATCCTTATAATATCGACCCTTGAACACCCTCGCTACCAGAGAATCCGGATAATCTAACAGTCGCCATAGTTGCTTAGCCAACATTGTCGTGTTAAATTCTTCCAGATGTCTAAACCCCAACACTCCCTCTATTTTGGGTTTACACAGTACCTCCCATTTACACCAATGAATACCCCTGTTCTCACTCGAACAAGACCACCAAAAGTCCGCTATTTCCGATATCAAGGTCTGGATAATTCCTCGGGGCAGCCGAAAACAGGACATAACTATGTTGGTAAAGCTATCAAAACTAATTTAATCAGAACCTCTTTACCAGCTCTAGACAGGAATCTAGTTGACCAATTGCATATACGAGATTGTAGCTTATCCCACACAAAAGAAAAAACTTTGGTTTTCGCTCCTCCTAAGTTCTCTGAGAGACCTAAATATGTACCCATTCCTCCCAGTCTTAACCCCTCACGAACCCCATGACCACATTGAATGGATGATTTTCCCAAAATTTATCTGTTGCCCAGAAATCAACTCATACTTCTTTAAGATCAAAAATATTTGTCTTGCCTCGTCTAGTGTTGCCTTACAAAAAAATAAATTATCATCTGCAAACAGAAGATACGATATTGCCGGGCTCTCCTGAGCTATGGGTAACCCAGTAAGCAATTTATCTTTCTCAGGCATCTTTAGTCTGCAAATTAACCACTCTTTACATAAAATGAAGATGTACGGTGACAAGGGATTCCCTTGTCGTAATCCTCATTTTGGTATAATACTACACCCAGGTACACCATTAATAATAACTGAATACTCAACAGTTGTTAGGCAATACATAACACACTGCACCCATCGATCCCAGAAACCCATTTGACTTAACATAGCTCTTACAAAATTTCATTCTATCCTATCATAGGCTTTACTCATATCAGTTTTGATAGCCATAAACTTATCACGAACTGACCCATTTGTGCGCAACGCATGAAACATTTCCTGTGCAATCAAAATATTATCAGATATTAATCGTCCAGGAATGAAGGCCGATTGAGTCTCTGAGATCAACTTAGGTAAAAAATCTCTTTAATCTGAGACATATAACCTTAGATATCAACTTATATCCAACATTACATAGACTAATTCACCTAAATTCGGCCATACTAGTCGGGCGACCTATTTTTTGAATTAGACAGATATTTGTCCTGTTCAAACTCCTCTCAAAAACTCCCTTTGTTAAAAAATTATTAACTAAAAGCAATATATCCTCTTTTACCGTCTCCCAGAAATGTTGGAAAAACAAAGCAGTCATTCCATCAGGACCTGGTGTTTTCCCCTGATCCATCATAAATAAAGTTGTTTTCACTTCTTCCCCAGTTGCTTTTCGCACAAACCATTGATTATCCAATTCAGTAACTCTGGTAAATAAATCCCGAAAATACCGCGTCGCTTCCTCAAAGAGATTCTCATGTTTGGTCACCCAGTCACCCTGGATATTTAGTATACCCACAATTTTGTACCTTGCACGACGCTGTTGTGTCTCAGCATGGAAAAACTTAGTGTTTTCATCACCCTCCTGTAACCATTTATTACGACTTTTGTGTTTCCAAAAAGCTTCCTCCTCTATATAGGCCTATTTTAGGTTCACTGTAGCCTCCAATATTTTCCTCTGATCATCATTTGAGGAATTTTTGGACTCTTCCAGAGTCTGCTTCAATTCTTCCAATTTCCGACGGCCGGGAGAAACATTTTTACTTCGCCAATGTGAAATTTCACGACGACAGATAATTATTTTCTTGGCAAATGACCATCCCCTGGTATTCGGGGATAGATGCCAACTCTTATCCACAATCTCCTTGAACCCCTCCTTACCGGTCCATCTTTTATCAAAAACAAATTGCTTTGTCCCCCAATAAATCTGATCCGCAAACCGACCACTAATCGGTCTATGGTCCGATCCAATCATCTCTAAGTATTCCACCTCTGATAGTGGGAAAAATTTGTGCCAATCCCCATTCCCAAAAGCTTTATCCAACATACAGCGTATAACCCCGTTGTGTCGAACACCACGCCAGGACCAGCTGTTCCCAATTTTCGGGAAATCAACTAGACCACAGATCCTAAGCATCTGGTTAAAAGTCATAAATGACGAAGCATTTCTCATCACTCCCCCTTGCTTTTCATGATTTCTTGTCAGTTAGTTAAAATCTCCTATGACCAACCAACCATTTGACTACTAAATACTAGTGATAGAGTAGCCCAATATTTTAAGAAATTCAAAAGCCCATCTCGGGCCCACTTGTTGAGGAAGGAATATCCATAACAGGCCCAATCCAGCCAAACCCATGCAAAAATCCTCATATGGGGCCCTACCTTTGACCCTAAGCTCATAAAAACCAGCCCAACTTTTGTAATGAGCCCCCAACATAACCAATTAGGCTTTCTCCCATATAAACTCTCATGATCTATATATAATTGGAGGAAAAGAATTAATTTTAAAACCAACAAGATTAAGAAAATTGTTATTAAATCCAAATAAAGATTTTGTCCTAAATCCTTTATTATTGGGCTACACCCTAAATAGCGACCAAAACCAAATAAGAGACTAAAAATCATAGAATCTAGAGTTTTTTGGGGCCCTGATCTTGCTCCTTTGTCTGCATCTCCTTATGCTTAGTCGTCCTCGGTGTTTTCCTTGTAGACATGGTTCCTAGTAAATCCATATTCTTTGTACTCACTCCCCTTGGAGGAATTTCCTTTGTCATAGCCTTTCCCAATCCGACCACAAATCTGGCTGCTCTAGCCTCTTTACCACTCTGCATTTTTGCGATAAGTTCTGTATGAATCTGCTCTTCTTCAACAGTTGTCAATGTTTTTCTATTTGGGACAGCCTCCTCTGAATCATGCATGACAAGTGCTGTATCCTCATTAAACTCCAATTCTGCCGTTTGTAGAGCCTCTTCCAGAGTCTCCCCACTCACCCACTGCATTTCTTCATTAGCAGTTTATGTCACCTCCATTGTCGGTTCCTTAACTGCAGGAGATACCGAACCTACTTCTCCGCCAGCATCCATTAACATGGCCGCAGTACTTGACAGGTTTTCCACTGCAATATCCTGTGTTTCTCCCAATACATTTTGGAACAGAGGCCTCCTGACTTTTCTCCCAGAATCCACCAGCTCACTTCTTTCCCCTACAGCTCCCTGATTAGGAAAGTGGTTAATTAGTATATCCCTGACATAAAAATGTAAGTATTTAGGTGTGTTTAACCAGACCTGACCGCTCTTTGCCACTGGAGCCGAGTCAGCCATTATACTGCGGTTTCATTTGCTCTCTGCATTAGCTTCTTTAGAAGCCACAACTCGATAACCTATACCCGAGTTTCTTTTTCCCCCAATTAAGGCCCCTTTGAAGCTTTTATTTTTCCCAGAATTACCAACCCCTCTATTACCTAAGCCCAATGATTCTTTCATTTTCTTTTTAGCCTTATAACATACACTACCGTCATGTGTGATTCTATAGCATAAGGAACAATACCCTACCAGCCTCTTATATTCAAACATCACTTTGGATTCCCTGCCCTCTTCGAACTCCAAGATCGAAGAAAACACTAAGGGCTTAGAGCATGGGACCTCTATTAAGACTTGACCCTTTGTGACATCAACATTAATCATTGATCCTAAAGAACTCGCGACTACCCTATACACTTCCTCGACCCTGTATTTAAACGGCATCCCCGTTTTCCTAATCCAAAGACGAATTAGATTGGGATAATCAGCCTCTGCCATTGCTTTCCATGGAGCATATGCGACCATCCAATTATCAAAATTCACCGACCCGTAATCTAAGACATTAAGCAAATCGGAATCTGACTGAAATTCGAATTGGAAACGACCATTACCCAGGTTAAATCCTTTTACCCTTCCTACTAGACTCCAAAATTGGGGCATCCGAAAAAGGAACATATCCACATTCTGAATCCCCGGACTTAAGCAACGCCCCATCATTACCTTAGAGCTACGTGCTAAGAGCTCAGAATTATCTATTCTAAGGATCTTAATTATCAGTACACGAGGCGGAGACGAACCCTCCCCATTCTTCTTAAGTAAACCCAACTGAGCCATTGATTTTGACTTTGATAATCGAGAAAAAATACTGAATATAAAAGACTGCTCTTGATAGCAATACGTTAGCGAGAGAGGTATTTTATTGTCAAAGCAGCCGACCTTGTTTAATTTAGTTAACTTCCTTAAACCTAGGATTGTTAGCGACATATAAAACATGATCTCTAACAAACCCAAACATTCCAACCTCTTCCTATCCAAAAAGCTTAATTCCAAACCTAATCCACCTAAGTTTTGAAATTCAAAAGCTAACAAATCCCATGTAAAGTAAAAATCAAACTCAAATTGTTTATTTCTTGAGTTATCTAGATAAAAGATAATCAATACATGTATCCTTATTGGAATTAACTTCTTTATCCTAGTATACCTCTTAGCCAAAGACAACTGGTACATACCATCCATTGTGCTGCTTCCTTCCTCCGATTCAGAACAAGAGCAAACAACATGCCACCTATAACGAAGACCAAACCTCTTATTAGATACTGAGTTTCGAGAAACAAAACAATTCCTCCAACTTTCCAAACAGAAAATAGAAACAGCCAACAATCTCAAATCGACTTGTTGATTAACCCATGATGAATCCCATATAACCAAGTTGGCCTACATTCCATGATGTTTAAGACTAACAAAATTCTATTATCACCCATACAATCCAACAACAAACTACCATTCCAAATTATAACCCTAGATGTTAGAGTTTTTATTCCTCTCCAACATCCAGTCTCAACCTTAGACTCACTAAAAGTCTCCCAAGTGTAGCTATCAAGCAACAATACCATCTATGTCTTTGGATTAGTTTCCACCTGTCTGCTACCTCCCTCCATAACTATGGGTATCACCCATTGAACTTCATTACTAGACCTGATCTTTTGCGAGTATGATCTAATCTCAATGAAGAAGATTTGACTCAGCATGTTCTATTCGATACGGGTAAGAGAAACGGTATTCTTTTCTTAAACTTAAAAAAATAGAGAAATCAGAACCAAGTCAAGATGATACGGATTAATCCTTTATTCTTGCACCAAAGATCTAAACACTAGAGCAATGCCTATAGACATGTCAAAATTTTTTTCTGTAGAATTTATAGATTTGTAGCAAAAAAGATAACCAATCAAGGAAAAACTTATGAAGAGACCAGTTACAGGAAAAGATCTTATGATAGTCAATATGGGACCTAAAATTAGGATAGGGTCCACTATACGATCTCCCCCCTCAAAACCGGACCGACCCCATTGTCTCCACCCCGTAGGAACTACGAGATCACCGTTCTCAACCCATGACCAAAATGAACTCGAAGTTTCCTTCGTAACCCCCGGAACTTCTTCGAAGTGGCTCCGTTCCATGCCTCATTTCATAGGGAACCTCAATAAAATTCCCAAAAACAAAACCTCAAGACAACAATCTTGTCTCTGAAGCATAGTCCAGGGAGACTTACTACAACCACTTGTTACAGGAGGCATCCTTAACCTTCCCTCATGCCAGTTCGTCGAAAATTCCACAAGGGCCAAACCTACCGTTCTACAATGGTCTATTATTTCCCCCCAAACACCCATAAGTTTAAACTCCAGCGAATAAGAAGAGTAGAAACTACCTTTATGTAATTTGTTAACCCGTCCAACTCCTTAACCTTCTTCTGAGTGTAACTCAGATCCCTTTCTTCCTTACCGCTGTCAAGCACCTCACTTACAGGTACATCACCCCGCTTAATACAAACAGTCCTCACCGCACATCGGCAAGTCGCTTCAAGTTGCTGCTCAACATTCCATATCAACCATCAACTTTTATCCCCATCGTGTAGCTCACCCCTGAGAACAAAGCCAAGACGTTGAATTCGAATCATATCAACATAATCTCTATTAATCTTAATCCACTAAGAGAATTCAATCAAATAAAGCCCACTACTTGGATTATGTACTTTAGTTACCAAAGGAACCATATTTACCAGAATCCTAACCTTCAAACAAACCCACCGGATAAACCAAAAATAGGTAAACCCCCCAAACCATGTACAATCAATTTTCGCGATCGATTGAACCACCATACACTCCACCTTTCCGGAGGTACTGTTACCGGAAATTGTGGTCTTAAACCTCACTCCATATGTCACAAAACAACAATAAGGGTTTTCGAAATAGAAATTACCCAGATTTATCCTCGAGACAATCCATGATTCTCTCAAACCCAATTTAAGGACAAAAATTCGCTTACTATGGCTAATCTCTTCTTGTATCATCTTCGATTCAACCCGAATTGATCCTTCCTTCCCTCCCCCAAATTGGGCGACACACCCACAATGTTTCTCCCCTCCGTTTCTTATCTGAATCGCCGTTCCTCCTTGCCGTCTTCTCTCTAAACCCAAATCGCCTTCATCGTCGCCTCCTTGGAGAGAGAAAACTCTGTTTTTTAATTATTATAATTCCTAAAAGTACATGTTTACATTAATAAAATCAAAGTATTGTATAATCTTCTAACTAATAATTTAAAAAAAATAAATGGTACTTAGTTTAGTGATAGGTGGTAAATCCACTAAAAGCAAGTATAATTATATAATTAGAAATTGAATCATACTGTTTACGTTAGGTAAAAATTTAGTTATTAGGTTGGTATGGCTTAATATTTACAAAAAAACTGAAAAAAACTTCAAGTTAGATTTAGAAATTTTTGGTTTGAAGTAAATTCTTTTTTCTATTTGGACTTTTAAATATAGGCGGTATATGCAGAACCAGTTTTAAGTCTTGTTAATATAATAAAAATTTGTTTTGATTATTAGAAATTTTAATTTTGAATTTAAAACACATTAAAAATTTAACTTTTCTTTGGATCTCATACAAATATATATACTGTTTTTTGAGTTTTTGAAATAACTCTCAAATATTTTAAGATTAAGTTTTTTCAAGAAGGATATTAAGACTTGGAAACCATCTTGTCTCACAAAAACCAAATTAAGATAGGAATGAATTTTAGTGGTTGACTCGACTTTGAACTCAAAGAATCACGATGTGGGTCGGTGATTATGGGTCAAGCCCAAGTAGGAGTTTGCAGCACTCACCGGAGAGGCTTCGTATACACAACTAGTTTAAAGTCTAAAGTTCAATATACCCCATTAAAGCCCATAGAGTTTGGTGGTTCTAGGAGACATTACCGGATCGAGTTTAGATTTCTATATGTTGTCTTATAATACATAGACTAAGACTACATCATGTAATAAATTTATAATAAATGAAAGCAACATGAAAAAACCGAGCTTATTGGTAACGCATTCATGTGATATGAATTAAATAACTTTGTGTTCCCAATGTGATGCCTTTTTGGGATGTATCACCATGTCCACAAGTTACCACATTGGCCGACTTTACATTCATCTTTATTTCATAATCCAATGCTAATTAGTTTGCTAAAAAATAAAAATCTTATGCTAATTAGTGTCTCGTGTCAGTTAAGTAGAAAGCAATAATTTAATTCATAAATTTAAGAAATTTAAACATATGTTGAACCAACAAATCGCTTCTTTTACCAGTTTTCATTTCCAACTTAGTTATAGTCCAGGCAATTTGGCATGTACAGATTGTCAAAACAATGAATGAGTTTCTTATACTTCAATAGAGATGAAAATATTTATTTTTCAGAGAACTTTTTGTAGCAATTAAATTAAATTAATAATGCTTAATTAATTTATGATTTATATACTGAATTCCAAATAATATCATGTGAGGCTACAAGCTTATATGAAATTGAATTGCGGTGAAGAAAACTTTAAACATGATTATTTAATTATTTGACCAACTGTATTATGAATATCAAATACTATAACGTTCATAATTTTAGGAAAATTTTACTATTTCCATATATCTGAATAGTAGTTGTACACTTAGATATCATTTTAAACAGCAAGACATAAAATAATAAAAACATTTCTAACAGATCTTGTATCAATCAAACAACTATAAAATGATTATTTCCATATATCTAAATAGTAGCTGTACACTTAGATATCATTTTAAACAGCAAGTCATAAAAAAATAGAAATTTCTAACAGATATTGTATCAATCAAACAAGTATACAATTGGCTAACCTAAATATAACTCTAAGTTTCGAGAAAAATTGGAAACCTGATCCTCTGCAAATTTACCACTACTACCTTAGGAAATATCATTGAAACATTTTCTTTTGCGAAAGTACACGAATCTAAGACTTCTCATAATATTTTTCACAACAGTAACTCATACATTTTTTTCGTTAAAAACTACATACCTTTTCTTGAAAAGTGAAATTGATAACTAAATTTTCTTACGTTATTAATCATATTTTCATAATTCAAATAAAATTTCATTACATATATTTTCTAGAGAAAAAATGTTTGCGGCAATTGCATGAAGTACGGCGCAAAGGAACATTGGCACCTTTGTGAACATGAATCATGCATGGGGATTCACAATATGAACTTACTTCATCACTTTCCTTTGATTACTTCTCTATTCCATACTCACTTAGTCATCACTTGTGTATATATTTAAGATCAACCTTTCTGAAATCTCAAACTCTAACTCTTACAACAAAACTTAAACAATGAAGCAGAAAAATATTTTGCTTCTAGGGTTCTTATTGGCTTATTGTCTCAGCTTTGTTTTTGTGACAAATGCTGAAGACCCTTATCTATATTTTACTTGGACTATTACTTATGGAACTAGATCTCCTTTAGGTGTTCCTCAACAGGTTATACATTGTTTTGTCTAGTTATTATTTTATCATTTTTTTGTGTGACTATTACTTATTATAATATGATGTTTTATTGGTTTTCAGGTTATTCTTATCAATGGCCAATTCCCTGGTCCTCCAATTGAAGGTACAACAAACAATAACATTGTCGTTAATGTCATCAACAAGCTTGATGAACCTTTCCTCATCACATGGTACGTAAATTCATACATCTTTTTAATAAATTCAATTAAATTATTGGAACAAGTTGAAACTAAAATAAATCTATAATAGAAATATTTTTAATTATTAACCGATCATTTATGTATCTAAAAATATAAAACAGTACATTACATATATGTTTAAGATTTTCCTTGAATTCCAATATTCGAATTATATATAGAAAAATATATACATATATATATATTATGGAATACTATAAAATGTAAAAACCACATAAGGGTAAATGTATTAAAAGCTATTAATTTGTTTTCACTAAATTTCGATAGCAGGAAAATTTCTTTAGGTATCAAAATATATTATGTTTACGGAAATGCACAGTAATTAATAAAACTTGTCAAATTGTTTAAAATATATTTCTATTAACTTGATGTAATTAATATGAATAAGTAGTGTGATTAAATCAGAAAAAATAAATCAAAATTTATGTGGATTATAGGGAAAAATCATCTATTTTGAGTAAAATGATTGAACATTACTCTTTTCTTTTCGTTCAAAAAGATTGATGTTTTCAAAAAAAAAAAAATTCATAAAAATTTAATTTTTAAAGTTTTCAATACAATTTTGATCAATTAATAATTATAAATTACAAATTTCAAAAATAATGAAAATAATCAAACTATTGTTGGTGTAGATTTATTGAAAATTGTGTATTACTGAAAATTATACATTAATAATTAATTATTGAATGTTTTTTTAATATGTGTGATTTTTCTAAAACATCAAATATTTAGAAATGGAGGCAATACTTATTTTGATTTGGGTGAAGAATAGTTTATTAGTATTAATATATAGTTAGTCCATAATAAATGCTCAAATAAGAAGAAAAATGTTAAAAAAGAATAGAGGCTCCAAAAAACTATGGGAGAATAATAATAATAATAATAATAATAATGAAAAAAAAAAAAAAATCTCACGGATCAGAAATTTATTTTACAATTTCGAGGCCTACCTAGTAAAACCAGAACTTGATACTCTAGAAATCTGTGTAGGAATGGAATTAAACAGAGGAGAATGTCGTGGCAAGACGGAGTTTTAGGAACAAACTGTCCAATCCAACCAAACTCCAATTGGACTTACCAGTTTCAACTTAAGGACCAAATTGGTACCTATTCATACTTTGCTTCAACATCAATGCACAGAGCAAGTGGTGCTTTTGGTGCGCTCAACATTTACCAGAGATCAGTCATCTTCGTTCCTTACTCTAAACCCGACGCTGACTTCACTCTCCTTGTCAGTGATTGGTACAAGATGGGCCATAAGGTACCAAAGAAAACCCTAATACACTAGTTAACTTTTGTCCTACGTAACCTTATTAGTCTTAGGGCTTGGTTGAGAAATTTTGACATCTTTGCCTTTGTTATTGTTTTTGATAGGAATTGCGAAAGAGGCTCGATTCAGGTCGTGATCTTCCTCTTCCGGATGGTCTTCTGATTAATGGTGTTTCTAAAGGCTTAGTCTTTACGGGTCAACATGGTAAATCCTAATTAAGATCAAGATCCTTTCTTACTTTCTCAATTCTGTATTCTTTGAAAAATAACTATAATCATGATCTAACGTCACACACAAAAATCATTATATGTGATCAAATTTACGCGAACTGTCATAGTAAATTTCTAAATAACCACAAAATGCTTATGAAATACTACAAATTAAGGTTGAGGCTATTATCGTGACTATACAAATGTGGCTAACAGACCCAATTTGTGACAGTTTCGAAGTTTTAGTGGTTATTTAAAAATCTAGAGGTTTTTTTTGCAGCTGAGACTTAACCATAGAATATTTCGTAACTAGATAGTAGCTGCGAATTAGTTTGAATTTTTTTCATGGCTATAAACATGTCATCTTTCATGTATAGGTAAGATATATAGGTTTCGGATATCGAATGTGGGGATATCAACATCTATTAACTTTAGGATACAAGGACATATGATGACCCTGGTCGAAGTAGAAGGTTGTCACACTCTTCAAGAGGTCTATGAGTCACTTGATATACACGTTGGTCAATCCGTGACCGTGTTGGTCACATTGAAGGCTCCAGTTAAAGACTACTTCATCGTAGCTTCAACTCGGTTTACTAAACCGGTATTAACCACCACAGGAGTCCTCAAATACCAAGGCTCTAAAATCAGACCATCTCATCCCCTCCCCATTGGTCCTACTTACCATGTCCATTGGTCCATGAAACAAGCAAGAACCATGAGGTAATTTATACTCTTTCATCTAAGCATGAACATTTGGGTATCCTGATCCAATTAGATTGGCTCTTTAGGATTTCAGATTTTTTTGGGTTTAACTCTCTAAAACTCATTGAAATACTTAAAAATTTTGATTTGGATACGTAAAGTAAATTTTGGTTTAGTTTTTAAAAGATACGAAAAGTTTAGGTTTGTTTTATTTTATATATTTATTTTGTTTATATATATATTGATTAAAACTGATTACAACATTTAAATTTATAACTATAATTTTAAATACTTGTATTTCGAATATTCACTTTGCATTTGGTTCGGATATTCAAACGCCTAGGATCTAAGACCCGTTTGCATATTTTGTTAGATCATGTTTTTACTTTGGATCGGGTTTGGGTCTAAATTCGGGATTTAGATAGTATGCCCAGGACTACTTTGATTCCACAAAACCAAGTCAACCAATTTTACTTCAACAACTAATTTGAAAAGTGAAATTCAGGTTAAATTTGACGGCCAATGCAGCAAGGCCAAACCCACAAGGATCATTTCATTATGGTACTATACCGATAACTCGAACTTGGATTTTAGCCAATGGAAAAACAAGAATCAACAGGAAACTTCGGTACACAGTGAACCGTGTGTCATACGTTAACCCAATAACTCCACTAAAATTAGCCGATTGGTTCAACGTTCCCGGGGTTTTCAATCTCAATACCATTCAGAACATTCCAACACCTGGACCATCGGTTTTCGGAACTTCAGTCTTAGATGTGGCTCTTCATGATTATGTTGAGATTGTGTTCCAGAACAATGAGAGATATGTACAGTCTTGGCACTTCGATGGCACTAGCGCATATGTTGTTGGGTAATAATTGAGGCCTAATGTTGTTTTATGAGATTCATTGTTATAGATCAATGGGATCAGATCTAAAATATTTGGTTAGATTAATTGATAATGTGTTTTGATATGTATTCAGATACGGGCAAGGAACATGGAACACTGCCAAGAGGAGAAGGTACAACTTGGTTGATGCAGTTTCAAGGCACACTTTTCAGGTAAAATCTAGAAAATAACATTGCAATTTTATTTTATTAAGTTCGAAAAGATATTTTGGGCTAGTTAGCCCGTCCAAAGCCCAAATGATCCAATCTAATCTCACTCTTTTTTTTGTGAGGCTGATTGTATAGCCTAAAGAATATTTTCTTAAATTTTGTTTTTCAAAACTTGTCTCCACGATCTTTAAATAGTTTAATGTTTTCAAAACAGAGACGTAGTCAAAATGCATTTTAAAATATTAAATATTAATCAGGGAAATGAGTTTGGTAAAATTCAAAGTATGAATATTTATTTTTTCACTTTTTTAGTTGAGGTGCAATCTCTCCATTTTACCGTGGACAATATATTGTTTGTCTCGTAAAATTTTATATCTATGGTATTAGTTGAGGTTTAATCTCTCTTTTACCGTTGACAAGATATTGTTTGTCTGGTAAAATTTTATATCTATGGTATTAGTTGAGTTCGCTGGGATCATCTTCAAAAATGAAAAGAAAAAAAAAGCAATATTGTTTTAATCATTAATAAATACTCGAGTCCATTTGTTTTGCTAGTTTAAGCGTGATATGTTGAATCTTGTATATATGTTTTTGTATAGGTGTATCCAATGTCGTGGACGAGTATATTGGTATCATTGGACAATAAGGGAATGTGGAATTTGAGATCACAAATATGGTCAAGAAGATACTTAGGACAAGAGCTTTATGTTCGTGTTTGGAATGATGAGAAGTCTCTTTACACCGAAGCTGAGCCTCCTCTTAATGCTCTCTTTTGTGGAAAAGCCAAACGTCCACATTTGGTCTAGATTACAATTTTATTATAATATATTTCGGCATTATTGTTTTTAACCTTTTATACATTAATACATATATGTGTGTAACGTAAGTTTTAATTAGATCACGAGGGTGTGATGTTTTAACAAAATGACAGCTTTCTGTTAGTTTCAGTTCGTGATTGAGATCATGGTTGAAAACTTGGGTTCCACAGCTGCTAAGCCGTAGAAAGTCGTTGACCATATAGTCATTTCAAATCGGTAAAAATGGTTTTTTGATATATTTTTGATCAAAACATAATATTTGGTCAAAATACTTATCAAAACTTAATGTGGTTTATAACACACCATGTATATTTTTAAACTTATATTTTTACTATAGTTGATAGATTAAAAATATATATGTGAGGGAGTAAATTTTAGAGTATGGATATGTATTGTTGATTCAGTT
>JAKUCM010009453.1:10000-11227 GCA_023374145.1 Lepidium sativum | reverse complement strand
CAAACCCTTGAACAAGTACGTTTTTGCCCGATGACATCGTAAAAGAGGGAACCCTGCTACTGGGAACGTTACTGTAACGCATGCCAGTGCCATCCATTTTTCGACATCACAAAGTTACTAGCGTACATAGTGCTCAGGTCTTTGGACATGGATCGAACGAAAGAATTGGATAACTTTCGACAAACCAAATCAACTTCAGAGAGTGATCGCTATCGCACCCGCAAGCAAATTTCCTTCGGTATCAATCCCCATCCGCACCTACGGCCTGCATTTCGAAAAGCAGGACTCTGCCAATCAGTGACGATGGTTTTTGCCAAGAACGAAATCTACGAAAAGGGTTCGCCACTATGACCTTTGGCCCAGCAAATTCCTCAGGGTTCAATCGAACCGGATCCCGTTTGTTGATTCACCCGGACAGTGTGAAAAAACTACCGAAGAGACCACGATTTTTCAAGAAACCGGAATCATTTACAACCATCAGTCATCGTATAGAGCCCATTTCGCATTCGTTCGAAGCGCACGGTGGAAAGACCTACGGGATGACCCCTCCACCGCGCAACCGACGGGACGGCCTAGGCGGATCCATGTACCCGCATACATGACCAGCCAACCTAGGCAAGGGCGTTGCGATGCCATGGTATCATCTCGGTTAAACCGCAACCCAGCAGGCCTAGCGGAATCCATGCTTCCCATGCTCAAGCACGCCCATTCCGTAGGCCCTAGACAAACATCACCATCTTTCGTCGAAATCAACTCGAAAAAAGAAGCAAAAACTTCGATTTTCACTTCGCCGGAAAAGTCGCCGGAAAATATTTCCGGTGACTGCTCCGGCAGTCGGACAGTCGGACGTACCGCGGGACTTCGGACCGAACGTTTCCCTCGAACATTGCCCCAACCGGAACCGAGAGAGGGGAGTACCCTCGGCCAACCCGGACGCTCAACAACCCTCACCCCCCTATAATACTCTTAGTACTTTTTCGGGTCTGGCACCAGGAGACATTGAAATGTCTGAGGAGTCACTGGTGCCATAAAAAAAAAAGTACTCGGAATTTTGATCTGATTTTTTGCAGGCTTCATTATGATATTTAATCTGATTTTCTGGTAAAGTTTCATAATTTTTGGAGAACTTTTTTTTTTTCCATCAGTCCGATCAGAACACTACCCGGTGGCCGAGGAATCGAGTTTTCCTCGACCCACCGAGATTTTTTCTCGTCCGTTTCGCATTTT
>JAKUCM010009452.1:0-19097 GCA_023374145.1 Lepidium sativum | reverse complement strand
CGATGGACACGAGCATCTTCACGTTCCTTCTCGAGCATAGCAGAGGCTGCGCATATACATGTGCAAGCAGGAGAGATGTGTCGTATTCTTCCCATAGCTTTGTCAAACGACCATAGAATTCAAGTACAGATTGTCCATTCTGTTTGCAATTGGTGATTTCATCAATGAGAAGGTGCTTTCAGACACCGTTTTTGACAGAGAAACGTACCTTCAAGGATTCCCACATCATATAGGCATCGGGAACATAAGAAAAAATAGAGTGAAGTTTAGGATCGATAGAACTACGGATCCAGCCAACGATCATGGAGTTTGCAACAGTCCAACGCGTCAGATCGGGCTGAGTTGTAGGTTTGGTGATTGAACCATCAATGAGACCGATCTTCTCTTTGGCTTGAAGAGAATTCCAAAATTCGGTAGCCCATTCTGAGTAGTTATGTTCAGACAAGATAACAGGCGTGATGAGACAGCCCCGTATTATCGGAGGGATGAAGAACATAGAGAGATGAAGAAACAACATCATTGCTTGTAGAGGAATGAATCAGAGAAGCAGATGTAGTAGATGTCGTACTCATGGTGTAAAATTAGAAACAACGATGGCGACGATAGCCCAAGAAAAGAATGATGGCGGCAATATATAAAGTAGTAAAAAAGAAAAATGGGTCAGAAAACTTTTAGGCTATGATACCATAAAATAATATGAAAGCGTAGTCTTTATTCATCACATGTATACGATATTTATATAAGGAGATGAACTTAATAATAAAGATGTTACATACAAGTAAATAACAACTTAAATATAATTAATTAATATTAACGTTAACAAACCTTAACATTACATTACGTAAACGAAATAACGTTTATTACGTTATTTTGACTTTAGAAAGACAGATGAAAGCTCGTTTATAGTGATTTTAATAATATGTTTGGAACCTTAAATGAATTAGAAAAGTCGGAGGAAGAAATAAACTCACTTGGACTGCATCATAAACTCCAACCACTGAAGTAGGTAGATGTAATTATGATCAACATTTATACACAAAAATATGAAAAACATTGAATTAGAGGGGTTCACAACTTAAAGTGTACTACAAATAAAATTTGAATTTTGTGACTATATATGTCAATCACAAATGTGTCTCATTTATATACAAGTTTTGTTAAGATTTTTCAAAAAATTATGAACATATGTATTATTTTTTTTCCTATCAATCTTGATTTTTATTACGATGAATCAGCATTTACATATTGTTGCAAATAGAAAGGACATTGAGATAATAATGGCCAAGTACATGGAGGCGTTGTCTTAAACGTTGTTGCTAAGCAATCGGCACATGTATTCGCTTCTCATGTCTGGATATTAAACTTGACAGTTTCAAACATTGTCTCCTATTACTTTATGACGGATGTGTAGTCCCATGGTCTAAGGTTATTGTGTGGATGCCGTTAAGCTTGATTCAGAATAAGACTATCGCCTTCAAAGACAATACGTTCATGTCCTAACGCCCAAACTAATTGGAGTTCGATATTAAACCTCTTTAGCCGTTTGTTCCCGCTGCATCACGTAGTATCCATCCAATTCCAGATTTTCGTGTATTCTGTATAATTGGAGACATCACAGTTACATTTTATCCATGTTAATTTGCTTTGTTAATTAAGTATACGATTCAGTTGATACAACATCATGAATTTAAACAGGACATAAATCAAATAAAGCTCACAAACAATCTGTACGAGCGACAATACCCCTAGCTAACATATCGTACGGAGATAATGTTATAATCGTAGATTGGTGGTTGTTGCCATCATGAACATATGAATTAATTAGGTGATTTTATAATCATTGAAGGTACCGGAACTTTTATTTCAATTAGTTACCAGACAAAAGTCTACTTTTCAGTACAGTCGTGTCAATCATTAGCTGGTGTGCAATATGAAGAGAAGACAAAAAAAACCCGAGGTTGCTTTTTCAGACAATTATTCAGCAATGAGTTTAACAAAACGTTAAAAAGCTTTGATTGGAAGGGTCAAATTGTAATGGACTCTTTTAAACTCCGTTCTTTTAGGTGAAAAAGGAAAAAAGCTGAAACCTATTTACCAATATGGTTGCATAATTTCTCACTACTTTTAACATATAAAAAATTCCCACTAGTTTTGGAAAAGCAAAAAGAAAAATCAACTTTCTGACCCCAAATTCTGGAATAATTCCTTATATATGGATGTAGACATGGAACATCATTCCCTAGAGATTAGCTGTGCTTATTTTCCTACAAAAAGCTACTAGACCCAACAAAGGGCTCTATTATCTAGATTGGTCCATTAAAAGCCTTTTTACATATTTATAAAGCCCATTTTGGCCCTATATGTATAGCAGACAATACTTTTAAGGCCCAAAAACGGACAAAATGTCTGGTCTCTTGTTTATCCGATCTCTCTATCAAAGTGGATTCAAATAACATAAAACTTTTTTATGAAACTGAACAAGGAATAACATCAATTGTCAGCATTCACATCTGTGTCCATTTTCATATAATATTATGATAAGTTCTTAAGGAATAACTGTTTCTAATCCCACAATGGTCAATTAATGCATCAAACTTATTGTCCACGGATACGGGAAAACTATTTTAGCATCACATGTCACGTATATCATCTATAATTTGTATTAGATAATTTTATCCAACAATACACATTATTGTTATAACATATATTGACTTTTTAAAAATCATTTCACATCTATGCAAAATGTGCTGTTAATAATTCAGTTGATTACGATAAATCTATTAGTATACGTGTTTGACTAAACTTAATTAGTTTGTCTTAATTTAAAAAATATCGTATTTTTCATTTTGAATATTTAATCTTTATAGGTCTATAATATTTTTCTCTCTCTATATATATAATTGCTACTAAATCAACTATTTAGAAGCTCAATATTATGTTTTTTTTGTTATTAATTAGATCGATAAGATTCGATATATAGTTTTTATCTATATAAAATTATGTGATTACTTAAACCCAAATTATATATAAAAAACTATAAAATTAAACATTGAAGCATTTAATCATAAACATATTTTGAGCTAATTATGTTAAATAGTCAGAAAAATATATAAATTCAAGGGATAAAAGTAAATTGATGTAGTATAGTTGGAAATAGCGGATGAGACTTAAAAATCCACATGCAATGGGCTCTGAAGCGCAAAGAAAATTATTATGAAATTGACCTAATCCCATGTGGAAGACAACTCTTTTACGAATTTGTCAGCTCGTTTCCGCGTTTCGACCTCTTCGTTTAGCAATGCATGGCCCATTTTCCAAATTTATACGTCAATTTCTATAATTATCAATAACATCTTAATAAATTCACATATATAATATAGATTTCTTGTTAGTTACTAGTTTAACTAATGGACGGGTCTCTAATTGCATTTCATTTGATTTGTTCCTAAAATCACAAATTAGACAGAAATAATAATATAGTTCTGTCTTAATCGTTGATGGATATAGACCTTACACCATACTTTTATTCCACAAACAAATACACATTGGGAATTTATGTTTATCATATGAACCAAACTATGGTTAAGTCTATTCGTTAAATTTAGATTCCAATGTGACGTTATGTACTAGGAAATAAGATTTTCACATGCATTATCAAAGTTTCGAATCTTTTTAAGATTACCAAAAAAAAAAACTACTTCGTTACTCGAAAAGAGAGAGATAGTATTATTATGATTTGTTAGCTTGCAAGACCTACCGAACCCATACTACGTTCACATGTCTATAATCAAAATATATTGAGTAATTAATTAGTAGCTAAAATATGCTACTATAACATAGTAAATTACAACAATTAATTAAGTTTGAGAGAACGTGTAGTCTAATAGTTTGTGATGGTATAATTTTGTGTTACATCAAGATTTGTATTCAGTATATTATACATGCTGTTTAGGAACTTAAAATCTTGAGGTAATTAATTAATCACGGAATCAAAGGGCCGTTGTAGTTTCAATAATGTTGACCGGAAAAGTAACCAAAAAAGAACGCTTAACTAATATTTTGAACTGGTTAATTGTGGTGAGGTAAGCATGACATTCCAATTTGTGATAAAAAAAAAATATCTACCATGCTTGTAATGCTTTTCTATTACATTTTGAAAACCAGTCAGTTAAAAATTAAAATCAATAAGTTAATTGAAAAAAACAAAAACAGATAGCCTAATTGGATTGTTTTTGAGCTAGATATCATGTGGTGAATTCAAATCTTACCTTATTTTAAATTGAAAAATTTAAATATAAATCAAGATTTGTTGATCTAATATATACTTGTTGAAAAAAAATATGTATTAAAAATTATTTTAAGTTTATGAGAAAGAAAAACTACAAAAAGCAACATTTATTACAATTCATGCAAATTTACCTTTTTCTTACATAATGCATAACTGTTAATAAAAACAATTAGTTTCATTATTTTACTACAGCACAAAAAATATAAAAAATTTGATTGATTTTTAGTTTTTGTCAATAAGTAATTATTGGATTTATAAAACTAGGACCTAACTAAATTAAGAACAAACTAATTAGCCATATGTTTTTTGGTAATTTTAAGTGATTTATGAGCTTCAAATCGTTTGTAGTGTTTTGTTTTATTCCATGAAAAATTTGTGAAGTCTCTTATCTAAATAATTGCATATCACTATATCATCCCCAAATTCATATGTATGTTGAAAAATATCTTCAAATCTAAAATACACTTATTATAGTATATTGATTCCGTTTACACTTCACTTTTCTTGTTAAATTGATAGTGATGAACTGTTGAATCCATTACAATGCATAAAGATATACATTTATACATCTGTAAATATATTATATTATAACACCAAAGCAACTATGAAAATGACAAAACGTACACATGATAAGAAAAACGATCCACCTATGTAATTGATTATTTATCTTATGTATATGATTTACATAATTATATAAAATATGTACCGTGTTATGTGACAGAACATTTAAGATAATAACTACGACAACATTAAAAATAGACCTCACTTACTCATTTGCAAATGCTACGGCGCATAAGTCGCTTCTCTCATGTGCACTCTCTTTCTTCATTTCAATTAGTATATATACACACACAACCCCTCACCTTCTCATGTCTCTCTTCATCTTTTATTATATACAAAGTGATCATCAAATGGGTAATTGCTTGAGACACCACAATGGCCTAACCGGAGAAGAGAAAGACGATCTCGATAAGCCTGAGTCGCCGGTTAGGTTAATGGAAGAAAAAAGTGAAAGATCAATGGAAGGAGAATCTAAAGTAGTAAGGGTTAAAGTTTTGGTGACAAAAGAAGAACTTAGACAAATATTGGGACACAAGAAAGGAATCAACTCCATTCAACATTTAGTTCATGTTCTCAAAGACAGTGGAAGAAACACTTCTAGGGTTATTGAAGAAGATGAGGATGAAGAAGGTAAGGAAAATTGGAGGCCTACGTTAGAAAGCATTCCTGAGAATCATTATTGATGGTATTAATCATTTACTTATATTTACACTAATAATCAAATTTCTTAAGTACTTTTTGACTTTTTTCAAAAGTTGTTGTTTATTAATGTACCTATACGATTGATGATCCTTTGTAACCATTGTTATCTAGGTAACATTGGTTTTGTTTTCGTTTTTTTTTTTTCAAGATTTTTGGTGCTTTTGTGTTTTTGTTAGAGCACTAATTAACTACTGTATGTCATTATGTCTTTCTTTTTAAATGAATAAATTGTGCATTTTATTTACGGTACTGTGAGGTTAAAAGACCAGAAATTTGTACGTACAAAAACACAATAAACCATGCAAACTTGTTACGAGTTACCTATTAAAGTTACACTTATATATAACAAACTGGAGTAATTCGAAAATGTTGAGGCAGTAATTTGATACATAAACCTTATAAAAAAGACCAGATACTTTTAGTCTGAATAAGCAAATCTTTTATTTTCGAAGAGGATAAAAACTTTCGAAACCATGTAAGGCCCATTTTTTGGATACATAGACAAAATGGGCTGATTTAGTGGACCCATTGGTAACTTAGTCCCTTAGGCCATAGCGACTGAATTAACCACATAAAATTTTTCTTTCTCTTTAGTGATTTATTCGATGGCCAGTTTGGTTTTTTCGAAAAATATTTCAACAAACCCTTAAATTTCATATTTTAAGGTTTTTAGAGGTTTCCTAACTTCAAAACTAATATACATTAATAATTTATTCTCTATCTATATAAAGCACTAATATGGTCGAGTATTAAATCAGTAATACATCAAAATATTTTTTTGGCTGAAATTTCATTAAGAAAACACAGGTCAAATTACATTAATTAATGGGTATTGGCTAAAGCCTGTTTAGCTAAAAAGTCAGCCAATAAATTGTCTTTACGGGAATTATTAACCCTGGCAATATGAACCGATCTAATTTGTCCAAACAAAACCGGAATTTTGACAAATGGGATCAGGTATTTCAGAACACATGTAAAATGGAATTCGGTTAGTTAATCGGGTCGGTTCAATTACACTAACCGATTGGATATCCAAATTGTAGATGATTGAACCTAAGAATGTAAAGACTAAACCTAAAAATGTAAACACTTAAGCGATCGGGTATCCGTTCCATATCTTTTTTTGCTAAAAAATCCATTTTTCAGAATTTTTTTAGTCGGGTTGGTTCGGCAACAACTTTTACTACCCCGATACATTACCTGATCCGATTTTTTTTTAATTTCGGTTACTTACGGAATAACATGAAACTTTGTTAAATACCCAAAATTTGTATTAACCGACCCGATCCTAACCAAAATAACTGAATTCTCAGGCCAAGTAAATATACTAAAAGTAAATGTGATTAAATGATAGAGAGACTCCAAATGTCTTCGAGAACTCCATGGATTTCTTTAATCGATTCCTTGTGAGTGATGGCTTGAATCAATGGAAGAGAATCAGAAGTGATGGTTACCTCTATGAACCCAAATGAAATGGCTCGCGAGAAGGCTTCTCTCGCCGCTAACGTCTTAGCTATTAATTGTGAGGAAGTGAAATTGGACATCAAGTTGTCCTAAGAGACAAGTGCTCTGTCTGCTAGCTTGAAACACCAACCGAGACAAGCTTTTAAAGAACCCAGAGACCATGTTGCATTTGTGAAGCAGGTAAGACATATATATGTGGTTCTGGTTTTCACTGTACAATGAGATCGAAGGCTAAAACCATCATCAATTTCTTGGGCAAAATGTCATTCTTGTGTTTCTTTAACTCCTTTTGTGATTACGTCTTCTAAGTTGATGTCTGTTCTCAAAAATCAGTTTGTTCCTTGCTACCCAAATTTACCACATGATCCAAGGCAAGAGAGTCCTAGAGGTGATTCTACATGGAGGTAGACAAAAATGAAAGTTTTACCTCTTTGAATACATTGATCGATTGATTGGAATTGTTTTGGTCACACGTAGAGGAGAAAGAGGTTGCATTCCAGACTGATCTAGCAAAAGGACAACACATGAACATATGTTCTCGTGTTTCTTCGTTTCCACAGTGTGGGCATGTTTGGGCTGATTGAATGTGACAAAATGTCAATGTTTTACCAACAGGTAGCAATTTTGGTAAGATTCTCCAAAGGAACATCTTTAGTTTTAGTGATAACTTTTCTCTCCATATGAGCTTATTCCAATCAAATTCCTCTTGTAGTTTTGTTGTATGATCATGAGTTGTTGAATCTTCTAGACTAGCATAATAGCCAGACTTTGTTGAGTATTCTTTGATCTTGTGTGAAGCCAAATTTTTTTATCATGTGCTTTTTGTAGGCCTGATTTTATGCATTGTATCTGATTTTTGTACCCTCGGAGGAAGATATATATATTTTACTCAGATCCCATTCTGAAGAATTAGGTATGAAGTGGTCTGCAACTCTCATTTGCATCTGGTTTTGACTTGGCAGTCCATAAGGTCTTCTTGCTTCTGATGTGTTCATCCAACTGTTTAGCCATATGTTAGTGTCAAGTCCATTTCCAATTACTTTACCATTGTTTTTTTTATATTAAATCTCTTCCCACAAGCATGCTTTTCCATCCGTATGATGCATTTTGAGTTGGGAACATTCTAGGAAGCTAGATTCATAGGCATATTTTCCTAGTAGAGTGCGGCCAATAAGGCAATTTGGATTTTTCAAAAGTCTCTAGCTGTATTTTCCCAGCATAGCGGTATTAAAAACTTCAACTTCCCGAAAGCCTAATCCTCCATTTACTTTCCTCTTAGTAAGTTTCTTCCAAGACACCCAACAAATCTTTTTTTTTATCCTTATTTGCATCCCACCAGACCCTTGTGAAAGCAGACTAGATCTTTTTACACACTTTTCTGGTTGGGATCGCAAAGAGGAAAGATTTCAACAAAATGAGTTTTCGAGCATGTGACAATCTCTTTGAGGCCCAACTAGCAGCTTTGTGTTTAACCCGTTCAACAATCAGGCTGAAGATGTCGCTTTTCTTTATTCCAAAACTTTGTAGGCATAGGTATTTTCATGTTCCACCTTCCTTTTGAACACCTAAGATTCTCTTAGCTTATCCTTTTGTGCTTTGACTCGTCTTAGGGGCAAAAGTTACTGTTGATTTTCCTTTGTTTTGAATTGTTCAGAGAGGTCTTCGTAGGTTTTATGAATTTCCTTCTGTGTAGAGCAGTTTTTATGGCCAAAATTGCAGAAAAAAACTGTATCATTGACGAAGAGTAGATGGTTCATGGTTGAGCTGTGGCATGCTTTTTTTAGTCCGGTGAGTAGTTTCCTTCTTTGTGCTTCATGATATAGGGCAGATAAAACATGTCCACATATTATGAAAAAATGTAGGGTGATATAGGGCCCCTAGACGAATGCCTTGTGTCGGTTGAACGTGCCCTCTTGTTCATCCATTGATTAAGTAGGAATAGAAGACTGTAGACATACAAACCATGATCCAATTAACCTATTTTTGGTGAAAAACCAGTGTAGTCATCACCTCTTCTATGAAAACCCATTCTAAACAGTTGTAGACTTTGCTTATGTCGGTCTTTACCACCATGGGGGTCGTATTTTCCATTTTGAATGCTTGAAAAAATGAATCATCTTGTGTGTGATTAAGATGTTTTCTGAGATAACTCTTACTTGTATGAATGCCGACTGATTTTCATGTATTATCGAGCCTAAAATTGGTTGGAGCCTTTTAATTAGAATATTTGCAATAATTTTGTAGATGACACTACAAAGAGCTATAGGCCTATAATCTGAAACTTGTTTTGGATTCTCACTTTTTGGTATCAAACATACATGCGTGTGATTAAAAGATTCGGCATACATCTGGATCTAAAAAACTGATCATTGTCCTCTTTAATTACAAGTGCAATGTCAAGCCAGTACTGGTGGAATAAGCTAGATGATAATCCATCCGGTCATGGGGTTTTGTCTAGGTGGATTGAGAAGACTGCCTCCTTAATCTCCTCTTCCGATGGAATTGCAATTAGTCAATCATTTGTACTCATGTCAATCTTTGGTTCCAGAATTTGTTCAAGCAATTTGTCATGCAGAGTGGTTTTTGAGGTAAACTAGTTCTTATAGAAATCTGTTATAACCTTTGATATTTCTTCCTCTTCATAAAATGTTTCTCCAATTTTGTTTTCTATGAAAGACAAGCGATTTTAGCTCTTCTTCCTCGAGTAACTGCATGAAAATAGCTTGTATTCTTTTCTCCAAGTTTTAACCAGTTTTGTATATTGTGTTGCCTCCAATATTCCTCTTCTTTTTGATACGCCCTGTCAAATTTGTTGTAAGCTCTTTGATTTTACTTTCATTTGGTTGTAGGTTTGACAACTCATCTTCGAGAACTTTTTTGATTTCATCAATTATTTCCTTGCCGTTAAGGCGTTGTCTCTTCTTCCAGGAAATGATCTCATGTCTGCAGTTTTTTAATCTCTCTTCAAAGGAGGCGTGATCATCTCTTTTCCAAGTTCGTTGTATGAGCTTTTGCACTTCTTTATTTTTGTTTAGAGCTCTATCATATCTGAACAAGCCTTTGGTCTTTTTTCTAGATTGTGAGAAGTAGGTGACAATAAGGTGATGGTCTGAACCCTCAAAGCTTAGATACTCACAGCGGGCTTTCATGAATTTATCCATTCATTCTCCATTGGCTAATGATCTGTCAAGTCTGCATTTAACCAAGTAATTATGCTTATAACCTCTCCATGAGAAGGGATTACCCGAGAAATTGATGTCGTAGAGGTCACTGCTAGAAATGAAGTTCCTGAAAGCTTTAAATAATTTCTCAGGTCTCAGAGGACCTCCTTGTTTCTCAACATTGTTGGCAATCTCATTAAGAACTCCTATTAAGGGGTAAGCTCCATCTTTTACCTCCAGAATATTTGATAATCTGAGCCATTGTGTTTTCCTATTTGTGGAGTTTGGTTTGCCATAAATGAACATTGTGTAGAAGCTTTATGTATTTAAGGTGATTTTTGTGTCAATCAGATAGTCTGTCGTGATGACATCAATGGATACATCCTTTTTCCAAAAAAAAGCCAAGCCTCCTCCATTTCCAGGTCAAGATGAAACGAAGATATGGTGTTCAAAGTCCAACCAGTGTAGCAATTTAAGGATTTGAGAGTCAGAGTTCCTTGTTTTCGAGAGGAAAAAGATATCAGGGAGAATGCTAGCTCGCATTTCCTTTAAGCGCTTGACTGTCAGTGGGTTCCTCAGCCCCTGGCAGCTCCAGCTCACCACAATGCAGGTCTAGAAGCAGATTGCGCAACCAACATGTTTCAGCGACAGAATTTGCGACAGCTTTGTACTCTGCCTCTGCACTTGATCGGGAGACTTTAGGCTGCCTTTTCGAAGACCAAAAAATGAGATTGTCACCAAGGTAGACACTGTAACCTGATGTTGACCTGCGTGTGCTTGGACAACCCGCCAAATCAGCATCGGAATAGGCGAGCAATTTAAGTGACAAAGACAAAGACTTTGTGATCAACAAGCCGTGATCTGATGTGCCTTTTATGTAGCGTATTATCCTTCTTAGAGCATGGAAGTGGGCTTCTCGCGGATCATGCATGAACAAGCAGACTTGCTGCACTGCATAGGAAATGTCAGGACGAGTAAATTAGATACTGTAACGCTCCTACTAAGCTTCGATACAGTGTAAGATCTGCACTTTTGGACCATTTTCAGCAGACAGCTTTGCACTCATGTCAACTGGAGTTGCTAGGGATTTGCAGTCAGTTATTTGAGCTCGTTTGATGACATCTTCAGCGTATTATGCGTTACTGTAGGTATAGACCATTGTCTTGTTGTTCAACAGTTATGCCTAGGAAATAGCTTAATCTTCCTGTATCTTTGATTGGAAACTCTTTTTTCAATTTATCAATGATTGAATGTTGTAGCACAATCGTGAATGCTGTAAGTACAATGTCATCAACATATAATAATAAATAAGCTATGTGATTGTGTTGCCTGAAAACGAAGAGTGAATTATCACATTGGCTTTGTTTAAAACCCATTGCTTGGACAGTAGCTGCAAATCGAGCATTCCAAGCTCAGGAAGCCTGCTTTAAACCATAAATTGCCTTGTTCAAACGGCAAACGTAGTCTGGATGATCTTTGTTTACAAACCCAGGAGGTTGATGCATATAAACCGTTTCTTCCAATTTACCATGTAGGAACGCATTCTCAACGTCCAACTGTGTTACTGGCCAATTTCTTTGTACAACAAAGTTGAGGACTGCTCTTATTGTGGTCGGCTTCACGACAGGACTGGAAGTCTCTTCAAAATCAATGCCTTGTTCTTGTGATTTTCCATTTGCAACCAATCTGGATTTGTAACGAGACAAAGAACCATCTGCATTGTATTTATGTTTAAAAAGCCACATTGCCTTTTCAATATTAACATCAACAGGTCTAGGAACCAAACTCCATGTCTTGGTTTTAATTAATGCATCGTACTCATCATTCATGGAAGGATTCCAATGTGGATCTGACAATGCTTGGTTATAACCTGCTGGAAGAGAATAAATCGAGGAAGCATTGAGAGAAAGAATCTGTTTTGGTTTTCGAATCCCATGCTGGAGTCATGTCACCATTCTTGTTGATGGTGCAGCAGCTTCAACTATGGGCAGGGTCGAAGGTGTGTCAAATGTAGTAATGGGTGTTGTGTTTATGGCAGGTGATGATGTAAGAAACCGTTTCTGTATTTGAGACGGTTCTGTTTCGGTGTTTAGAAAGTCTAGAGAACTAGATGGTGATGTGTTTGTGACAGAGAAAGGAAACGTATTCTCGTCAAAAGTGACGTGACGAGAAATGATGATTTTGCGTGTTTTTAAGTCCAAACATCGGTAGCCTCTATGAAGATGAGGGTAGCCGAGAAACACAGAGGGAATAGAGCGAGGTTGGAGTTTGTGTTTGAGCGATGAGTGTGAGTAGCAGAGTGAATCAAACACTCTTAGGTGTGAGTATTGTGGTTGCTTGTGGAAGAGTAGAAAGTGAGGAACCTGATTGGCAATGGCTTTTGACGGCAGGATATTTAAAATATGAACTGCAGTATGCAGTGCTTCTACCCAAAACGAAGAAGGAAGATGGGCTTGAAATAGAAGTGTCATCACAGCATTATTGATGGTACGTATCATACACTCAGATCGACCATTTTGCTGTGATGTATGAGGACAAGAAAACCGTAATCTTATTCCCATTTGAGCTAAGAAATCATGAAATTTGTTATTATATTCCCCACCATTGTCACATTGAAGAGACTGAATGTCTATCTGAAATTGATTTTTGACAAAGGTATGAAAGTTAGTAAATTTAGAGAAAACTTCACTTTTTTGCGTAAAGGGTAAACCCAAAGAAAATGAGTAAACTGATCCAAAAACAAGATATAATATCGAATTCCTGACAGACTTGGGACATGAGATGTCCACAAGTCAGAATGTATTATTTCGAAAGGTGTTTTTGCACTAGAAACAGAGGAATAAAATGACAGTTTAATGTGCTTGCCAAGCTGACAAGCGTTACATATGACTGGCAGTTTAGTTTTATTACAATCTAGAAAAGAAGATGAAATCAAATACTGAAGCGTGTGATTGCTTGGATGTGCTAGTCTTGGATGCCAAATATCCGAAGATTGACTTATGAACACCGAAGGCTGAGCAGAAGCTTTATTGAGAGTTGGAAAGAGAGGATAGAGTTTGCCTGAGCTATCACTGCGGAGTATAGTCACCTTGGTACTCAGATCCTTCACAGAAAAACCATAAGGATCAAACTCTATGGAACAAGAGTTATCTTTCGTGATTTTACGAACATATACAAGATTTTTGATAATGGAAGGTGTAACAAGGACCTTTTTAAGAGAGAGAGGACGAGGTTTTGACGCAAGCATTATCGAACCAGAAGCAGCAACATCAATGCAGCTTCCATTCCCTACTACTACAGACTTTCCGATGCAAGAATTAAAGCTACAGTTGAATTTTGTACCTGTACCAGATGTTAAGTGTGCTGTTCCACCTGAAACCATGTACCACACTATGTGTTGCTTGGGTCATTAAGAGACAAAGTGTTGAATGCTTGAGCAACATCTGCTTTGGCTGCAATGCGATTCTGTCCATTATTGTTTGGAGTAGCAGAGTGTTGATAGAATGGTCGAGGTCCAAGAACACCACTATGCTGATTGTTATATGGGATGATTGGCTGTTGATTCTGCCAAGGATTGCCCCACAAATGATACGGTGGTGGCCAGAATGGAGCATTCCAATTAGCAAATGGTGGAGTGGAGAATTTTTGTCGTGAGTCGTTGTAGTTAGAGTGACCACGCCCTCGGCCTCTGTTGTTTCCACGTCCACGTCCTCTGTTTTGATGGGTGTGTTGATTTGAATATGTGTGTGTGGCGGCTGGATGAGCTTCACTCACGGTAAGAACTGTGGACGAGGAGGGATGATCACTATGCATTGGATTTGGCTTGATAACTCTATTCAGACGATATTCTTCATCTTGCAGCATTGTAACAGTGTCATCAAAAGAAGGGAATGGCTGTCTATGTCTGATGACGTTTATGATACTATCGAATTTGGCATTCAAGCCATTCAAGACATACATTACGAGAGTCCTGTCTTGAACCGGTGCATCTACATTTGCAAGAGAATCCGACAAGTTCTTCATATCTAGGCAATAATCCGAGATATTCAGATCGCCTATCTCCTTAGTTCGAAGCTCATCATCAAGGTGAAGTGCACGAGCATCTTTGTTGTTTCGGAATTGGTTCTCAATTCGAAGCCAAATTTGTGATATGGATACTCCACACACCTACTACCAGAATAAATATGTTATTCGCCCTCAGCCAATTCAGAGGTTAGATTATGAGATCAAGCCTCAGCTTATTGGATTGGTGAAACAATATGTCTTCAATGGTCTTCCCAGCGAGAATCAGATGGATCACATCGAGAATTTCGAAGACATATGTGGCACAACTAACTCAAATGATGTTCTTGCTGATTATGTGAAGTGTAAGTCGTTTCATCATTCACTCTTTAATGAGGCATCTAGGTGGCTATGCTCTTTGCCTTTATTGACGCTTACCACTTGGTTAGAAGTATTGGGTGCTTTTTTGGACGAGTTCTAGACTAAGTCGAAGACTGTGGCTTTAGGAGTAAGATTTCAGCTTTTCAGCAATGTTCTGTTTTATTTTTGAATGAAGATTGGAAGCGATTCAAGGAGTATAAGAGAGAGTTTTTGCACCACGATTACTCAGGGGAGCAGTTGTTGAATATTTTCTATAGTGGAATCGAATGGCAGTACAAGAACTGCTCAATGTTGCCAGCAATGAGGATTTCATGACTAACACCAGAGATGAAGCCTTCACTCTTATTGACAACTTGGCTGTAAGTGTTGGTAATCATTGTTCTGAATATTATCGCAGCAAAAGGGTTAACAGTGTTGAAATTCAAAGGATTGACGACATTGCTGAGAAATTGGACATGCTTATTTGCGCAAACCAAGGAAGCAAGAGGAATATGCATCATGTTGAAGACTGCATGGAAGTGGCACAAATGCAGGATGATTCGGTTGTGTCCGATGATCAGAGAGAGGTCGACTATGTCAGCTGGCAAAAAAAGGGACAAAATCTGAACTATCTCTCATACAGGAGCATTAATGTTGAGAATCCTCAGGATTTAGTTTTCCAGCTCCGCTTATGCCTCAAGGATCACCTTTTCAGGGTAAGCCTTTTGTGCAAAGTTCAGAATAGAGGTATGAAAACCCGAGACCATTCGCTCAGAATGTAGGAGGAAGCAACTAGCAGAGACCATACAAGCCTTATGTGCAACAGCCAACATAACAACAACCTCCATCAGCTTCTTTAGGGACGTCTAATGATGAGATTAAACTTTCATTCAACAACTTGCATCTGAGCAGCATAAGAATACTAGGGAATTGAATGTCAAGATGAATGGCATGTATAATGATTTGAATAATAAGTTTGATTAGTTTATGTGCACCTGAAGAAACTCGATACTCAAGTAGCTCAAACTGTTGAAGCTATGAGAAGACCGCAATGAGCTTTACCTGGGAAAATGGAGAAGAATCCTAAGGAAACTTGCAATGTGGTTAAGACTGATGTTGAGAACTTCACTGTTAGCAAGGATGGTATGTACAGACCTCCGATTCCATTCCCTAAAGAGCTAATCAAACTCGCGGACCAAAATGAATTCATTGTACCATGTAGACTTGTCAAGCTTACCTTTAGTGATGCATTATGCGATTCTGGGGGTAGTGTAAATGTGATCTCTTGAGATGATGAAGACACTTGGGATTGAATTTATGCAAGAGCATAACTCATCCATCTCTTTTGGAGATGCGACGTCGAAGGTACCAAGAGGAAGGTTGGTTGACTTCACTCTTCTAGTTGGAAACTGCAAGGTTCCAACATACTTCACTGTGGTTGAAATGGCGAAAGGAGGAAATGTTCCAATTATGTTAGGTAGGCCATTCCTCAGCACAGTAGGTGCCCAGATTGATTTCCCAAACAATAGAGTTGTGCTAAAAAATATAGACAAAGATGTCTCCTATCCAATAAGAGCTACACTAGTTGATTTGTGTGTAATGATCAGAGAGAGTAAGGGTAAGCAAGTCGAGGATGACTCAACTTTGCAAAGAGATGAGGAGGACATTGATTATGATGCAGAGTATCAACTGCTTCACGATCATGAGAATGACTCAGCGGAGTATGAAGACACCAGTATCCTTTATCGTCTTGATAAGTATTGCAATTATGATGTAGGAAGTTTGGTTTGGTTATTAAGATCTTTGCAGGAAGTTTGGTTTTGAAATTTCTGGAGTATACATGGTGAAAGAGATTTACAATGATGGAGCAATAGCATTGATGGATGCTTTAGGAGCTGTAATTAACAAGCATGATGAACAATGAAGCAGTTCATCATTGAGGAGATAAGCGTTAGGGGAGTAAACATTCCTCTCAAGAATCAACCTGTCATCTAAGTGGTATCCGAGTCAAGCTAATGACAGTAAAGAAGCGTTGAGTGGGAGGCAACCACTATTAGGTGGTTTTAGTTTTGATTTTCTTTTTGTTTTCTTTTCTTTTTTGTTTTAGATTTTTTTTGTTCCACGGAAGAAATCTGTCGGAAAGCTCAGATCGATCGATCAATACAATGATTGATCGATCAACAAGTAAGAAGAGGAACCGCTCAATCCATAGATCAACCCAACAATAACAGATTGATTGATCATGAGGAGAAGCAAACATATGCTCGATCCATTGATTGTCGTGTGAGATGACATCGATCGATCGTAGTCAACTATGATTTTAAGAAAAGTTGGATCAATCAACCAACACGTCGAGTGATTGACCAAGGCCCTGGTAAGTGTTTTTTTTAAACCCCGAAGAAACGCGGGATTTCAGAATCAGATTTATGAAGGAGATTTCCGAAAATTTTCAATTCTCTCTATCTATCTCGATTTTCATCCGTTTTCTTCGATTCAAAATCCTAAGCCCTTCGAATTTTAAAACTCTTTCTAATTTTATAGTTTTTTTTGTTGATTGTTGAAGGTATGTTCTCTAAATTCGAAATTTATAGTCCGATTTTTAAGTTTTTACCCTTTCTTTTTTTCATTTATTTTTCAGTTTATTATTATTTTTGTTTTTACTGCGTAAGTCGTCTCTTCTTTCAGTTTATTCTCACACTGGGACTCTGTGAAGTAAGTCTGGGGGAGACCACTTGATATGACTAACACCTCTTTCTGTTTTGTTTCTTTTTTTTTTTACTTTTTCAGAAGATTTTTCTGTTTATTTCTTATATTCTTGAGCATTTGAGACTGAATTCAGATCACTCTGTTTTCGATGATTGACACTATCTTGGACTAAGTTTTACTTGATTTGTACTTGTCAGGAATCGATTGACTATTGGAAAACTCAGAGACAAAGCAACATTCAGTTACATATCACATTCATCTCAACTTTCAGAGGATTTCATGTTGATTTCAACTTTAACCTGACCTATTTTCTTATCAAGGGAGCTGGTATACTTGGGATCCAGTCCTCTTTTCACTACAATGAAAGATTTTCCTACGATAGTATGGTTTCCCCTCTTTAAATTCATTTCAAGTATTTATGCTTACTCTAAGGCTATTATACAAAAAAAACTAATAAAAATAAAATAAAATGATACCATAGGTAAGTATAGAGAAATTGGCTGAAACATAATGAAATGAGAGGATATGTACCATATAAAAGGTAGTCTGGATATTGAAAGAGAAAAAAGAGAAACTCATGTGTCCTTTGATCGATGTTCCCACGATGAGACCGCACCTAGATTCATAAGGAAGTCAGTATGAAGAATCGGATTGTTTGGCTTGAGTTGTGAAAATGTGATTGTGGTGTTTGTCAAGTCTGTGAGAAGTACAAGGTGGTCTCGATATTGACAAGTAATTTTCTTGTTACTACTTGGGACTTGATGTGCAGAATCTAATGAGGGTATAGTGTCTGTTGAGTTGAATCTTCTTACTTTCTTTTCTCTCTTTTCTTGGGGACAAGCAAGAAGTTAAGTTTAGGGGAATCGATATACCTCATATTTGTCGGTTTTGAGCTCACTAATATAGTTATTTTCAGAGTCTTTGTATGCATTTTTAGAGCATTTTCATGTAAAAACGTGAAGAAATGAAATCATGCTTGATGGATTTGCTTTGGAGAAGATTGGAGTGTTTTTCTGGATTTTCCTGTGAGAAGAATGATCGGTCGATCAACACCTTGATCGATCGATCAAAACCCTCAACCAAAGAAATGCTTGATTTGATTATCGACCTAGCAACTTGGGAGATCAACCACTATTTAGCGATCGATTGATCAATCATCACCCGCGAGAAGTTAACCTAATTTTCCATTTTTTACACCTGTAACTTGAGAGCTATAAATACTCTTTTCTCTTTTATTTTTTGGGGGAGATGATTTTTTTGAGGGGGGATTTTTGGCAAGACGATTTTGGAGAGAGAACAACAGCCTTTTTAAATTTTTAACCTAGGGAGAAGATCTCTTCACACTTTGAGAAGAATTTCTAAACCCTCTTTGTTAATTAATTTTCAGTTTATGTTTTCCTTTATCATGATTTATTTCCTTCCTATCTCCATTTGTGAGTAGTTTCTCAAATCAGGTTTTAGAATTTTGATGTTAGGGAACAAATAAGATTAGTTAATAGATAAATTCTCCATCTAAATGCTTGTTTAATGCCTAGATTAGCCTGGTCAACTAATCTATGAATCTAGGCTGTTAGCATTCCAGAAGCTTGTTAAGGATCAAACCTAGTTTAGATGAGCAATTCTTCTTAACCAACGAGAAATGATTATTAAGAAGGATTGTGGATAATTGAATATATTGGTTAAAGCCTATTTACAAGTTGGAACCAACGAGAGTTAGGACCTCTAGGTTGATTTACATAGTAAGCGTAGCGAGAGTTTGTTTATTTGAATTTATGTTCAAGTCGAGAATAGGATAAGAATAGTTCCCTGAATAGTTTTTCCTGACAATGAATTCTAGTTCCTGACTCTCTCTC
>JAKUCM010009451.1:0-18307 GCA_023374145.1 Lepidium sativum | reverse complement strand
TGTCATCATATCAGATAGACAAAAATCCATTGCTAAAGCCATAAAGATTGTGTACCCACTTTCTTCTCGGGGTATTTACACCTACCACCTACGTAAGAACATTTTGTCGAAATTTAGAGGTGGCGAGCCCTTTAAGTTGTTCAAGAAAGCTGCCATCACTTTTAGGGTCGATGAATTCAACGCTATACTTGCTCAGATCTAGGCGTTAAATCCAAAGCTTCATATCTACTTGATAAAAGCTGACGTGCGTTTGTGGAGTCGAGTTTATTTTCCCGGAAACAGATACAATTTCACTACGTCGAACATTGCAGAATCAATAAACCATGCATTATCAGAGGCAAGAACTTTTCCCATTGTCCAGCTTATAGATGCAATAAGGTCGATGTTAACACGTTGGTTCGCGAAGCGGAAGACGAAGGTCACTCTAACGTCAACTGTTCTAACAACATCTGTTGAAAAGCTCCTAAACGTAGAGTTACCATTGCACATAGTAGAGTTAGTCCCTTCATAGTAGAGTTAACAATCCCTTTAGTAGAGTTAACATTATTGTTATAAATGATAGAGAAGGGTCGATGAAGCTAGACAGTACAACGTGCAGGACATAGACGAACACCAGGCTTGTAGAAGGCCGTGTTCAACTTGACTGAGAAGACGTGTTCTTGCAAGAGGTATGATGTCGAAAAAATTCCTTGTGTCCATGCCATTGTCGTTGTTGAGGCTTGTAGAAGGCCGACGATCGAACTTACACATCCATACTATCACACGACCTACCTATACAACACATACTCTGGTAGTATCTTTCCAAGAGATGCTGCACTTCCCGTTCCGTTGAAAGTGAGTCGTAAGCTGTGTAATCCACCACATGTACGTCAACAACCAGGGAGGCCGAAGAAATCGCGGATAAAGAGCTGGTTCGAGTCTTTTCAGCCCGAAAAACGTCCAAGAAAAGTTTCAACTTGTTCTAAATGTAAGAAACTTGGTCACAATGTCCGGACATGTAGTCAAAGCATTCATTCTTGAATAGAAGAGTTAACACTGCATTTGGTAGAGTCATTTATTACGTGGTAGTGTTAACACTACGCTTGGTACATGTAGACTCGTTATGTGGGAGAGTTTGTCCTCTGTTTGGTCGAGTTGGATAACCTGTATGGTAGAGTTAGTCCTCTGTTTGGTCGAGTTGGATAACCTGTATGGTAGAGTTAGTCCTCTGTTTGGTCGAGTTGGATAACTTGTATGGTCGAGTTAGTCCTCTGTTTGGTCGAGTTAGTCCTCTGTTGGTCGAGTTGGATCACCTGTTTGGTCGAGTTAGTCCTCTGTTGGTCGAGTTGGATCACCTGTTTGGTCGAGTTAGTCCTATGTTCGGTCGAGTTATTCCTATGTTTGGTCGAGTTAACAATACACTAATGGTTTAAAAGAGAAATTACATTAACTATGCAAGATGAAAACGAGTACATAAACGAAAGAAATTGAAAACGAGTACATAAATGAAAGAAATCGAAAACGAGTAAATAAACAAAAAGAGTACAATAATGAAAACGAGTACAAAAACGAAAAGGAAATTCAACAACTAAAGGTTGGGAAAGATCTTTCTGAATTGGTAGAACCAAGTGCATACTTCACAAGCTTCGGCCATTGGATGATCAATGTCTTCGGAAGCGGAGAATCTCCAGGAATTCTCCATTGCAAGAACATCCTTCTCGACCATATGTTTTTTCGAGAAGTAGTATTTGTTGCTCTCCTCGCCAACTGAGCGATGCTGGGTAACGAAAGATTCTGTTCTCGAGGTGGTCTACGTATTCCAATGTTTCTACAACTGTGTCTTGCAGTAGACGTCTTAGGACTTCATACCCCTCCTGTCTTCTGTCTGTTCCTAAACAGACTAGCACAAATCCATACAGCAGTGTGGATTCTTCAGAGTCACCATTGGATGCTCTTTGCAGCAGTTCCAAACCACCATCACGATTCCCGTTGACAAAGAACTCTGCCATACCACATCGGTATGTGGCTTCCATATTACCGGCATTGCATAGTCTAGTGAGAAAATTGTTCAGAAGAGACTTACTTCTCATAGGGCCATAGAATGGAACATAATGTATATCTATGTTCCTTAGAACCTCATTTTCTTCGCAAAGCTCTTTAAATTCCTTCGACACGAGCCTGATACTGTAAATCTCATGAAGTCCTTCTGCTCCACATCGAGCTATGATGTTCGTTAAAGCACTGTTTGGTAAGTTCATGATATGTGCCTTGCGGAAAACGTTGCTTTTTTTTGGTGAATCCATCTTTGTTCTTGAAATGTTTTTGAAAGCTTTTGAAAGATTGAAAGGTGAAGATGGAACATTTGGTCAAGGAGAAGATGGATAGTTTAGAAGAAGTTATTAACGATTGGAAGGTTATTTATAACGATTTGACTCTTCAGTTTCCCTTCCTTTTAGAGTCTAATCGTTATTATGATAACATCTCGGAGATCGTGTCCAATAAACTTGATTTAACTTCCATGGCTAGTAGAAGTTGTAAATTGTTTAAATGTAGTTAATATGTATATCGTGTCCATGTCTGTCATCCACTTAGTGGCACGGAACGTGGGTGTAGTTAGTTCTTAGTTAGATCAAGTATAGATCATTAATTACTTGTCAATAACCAACTAATAGAGTTAGAACTATACAAATATATACTGAAATACTCTAGGACTATACAATATACACGAGTGTAGGACTATACACCGACTAAACAAAATTACCAATCAAGCTGGAGATCTTTGGTAGCTCTGATTAGCAGGTTCTTATCACACTCGCATGCATATGTTAGATCACTAACAGCAATTTCCGATTCTATGGGAAGTTCGTCTTTGAAATCAATGGCGTATTTCAGCCGAGGGAAGTTGACGTACTCGTCGGAATGACCTTCAAAGTTGCATCTGATGGCTAGACACTCGATCATCTTATATTCCGCCGCGCTAATATGCGGTTGCATCTCCTTGGGTGAAAATTCCTTGATCATCTTCGGAATCATCACGACATATGGTCAAAAAAAATGAGAACCATGAGAATGAACTCTATTACAAATGTAAATGTAACTCAGAATAACTCTACCAACGCGCAGACTAACTCTACCAACCCCCAGACCAACTCGCCCAAACAGGTGATCCAACTCGACCTAACAGAGGACTAACTCTACCATTCAGGTTATCCAACTCTTCCTAACAGATGAATAACTCTACCATACAGAGGACTAACTCTACCATTCAGGTGATCCAACTCGACCAAACAGAGGACTAACTCGACCTAACAGAAGACTAACTCTACCATTCAGGTGATCCAACTCGACCAAACAGAGGACTAACTCGACCAAACAGAGGACTAACTCTATGATACAGGTTATCCAACTCGACCTAACAGAGGAATAACTCTCCCATACAGAGGACTAACTCTACCATTCAGGTGATCCAACTCGACCAAACAGAGGACTAACTCTACTATACTGAATTTGAGTAACTTACATACATGACTCTACCATTGCACCAGGGGAAGTGCAAGATGGGTCGGGATCGAAAAGGCGAATCTTTCTTTCGTTGAGATTAACTTCGAGGGCCACCTAGTGGATGTTTTGGAAATTATGAGGGATGTAGATGGTGTCCACGTCTCTCATCCACTACTTCCTAGTGGCACTGAATGTGGGTGCAGTGCCGTCGAATACATCTTTAAACCCACCAGGCCACACAAAAGTATACTCCTTTCCCAAGTAACCCCTTTCGTACGTGTAGCACCAAAAACCACAAAACAGTGGTTCTATGAAAGCTAGCCGATTACTCCTGTATGGACTTGGAGTTTGCAAGGACCTTTGCCGAAGGAGATTCATCCCGCAGCCAATATGCTGTAAAAACTTTACTGTATTAATGCTCTAATCTAACTCTACTAAACAAAAATTACGTTATAAGACACTTTAACTTACGAAATCGTGAAGCCAGCCATATCGAGGGACATGCCACTTCTCTTTTGGGCATATCAAGCGGATGAAGAAATCTGCATTCGGACTGTGTTTCCCGTCGCCAGTGAGTTCCAATTGATACTTCACATAGTCGCATAACTAAAGTACTTTTAATTTTGAAATCAGACCAAAAGGATCATAGACACTCCAAGAATGAATAACATTCTTATGAATCCGGTTGACAATGGAACAGTCTTGGAAAGGGGATACCTGTAGAAAAGAAAGGACCAAACAGATGATTAATTATACTAAACAGATGATTAACTCTACCATACATGTGATCCAACTCGACCAAACAGGTGATCTAACTCTACCATACAGAGGACTAACTCTACTATATTGGTGATCCAACTCGACCAAACAGGTGATCTAACTCTACAATACCGAGGATTAACTCTACTATACAGGTGATCCAACTCGACCAAACACTTGATCTAACTCTACTACAGTTGAATATGAACAGTACCTGGTTCTTAGCAAGGACTCGTGCCCGAGTCTCTTTCGGTAACACGTCTTCCATAAAGATTAACTCCTCCCATGTTTGTTTACCCTTTTCAGGAGTATCCACAAGGTTTATGACGCCAACTTGTGACATCCCTGGCTTAATTTTTTCCACATCGTAAGGTAGTTCTTCTTTTGACGGTTCTTCTGGATTCCTAACAACTCTTGATAACGGGCTCAAAGGGTCAGATGTCTCCTGACTCTGGATAACCCATTTATTCTACAAAAAATATGAAAATGTCAACTCTATTTAACAGAACTATCAACTCTACCAGTAAGACTTATTTTTAACGGGATTACCTGGTCCGGTGGGATGGTATGTTTAGTGCTGGCTGGGGACACTTGTGTGTCCTCGAGGTGAGCATCCACATTTGTTGGTTTAATACCTGAACCTGCACTTGGTGTTTTCCCCGAATCCGAGTCCACAAGGGTAGGCTGTTTCCAAGGAGGTATCTGCGAAGAGCAACTCAGTATGTTAGATTCACATATAGTAGAGTTGGTAATAGTGGTACAATTTGTTTTACTGGTTTGGAAGAGTTATTTTGAACACAATAATTGTTTTGTAGAGTTAAATATAACTCGACCAAACCATATAATTGTTCGTTTTATGTGTATGTTCGTACAAAGATGTATGTAATGTTTGTTGTTTGTTGGTATATAATCAATCAAAGTAAGTCTCATTCAAAATAGAACTCTACGTACCGAATTAAGTTCCTTATTATTAGGGGAGTCGGGAGTACGGGCAGTATCACCTTCTACGTCATCTTCGCGATTAACATCTTTAGGATGTAGGCTCCCTTCGCGATTAACATCTTCAGGAGTTCGATGTCGTGCACTTGTCTGACCTCCACCCTCATCTGCCAAGCTATAAACTAGGGGTTGCACTCTGCTCTCTTCAAGCCTAAGAATCCTCTCAATCATGGATGTATTGTCTGAGGTGTTACGCTCAAGCCTATTCACGTGCTCAATAAGCATTGTGGTCTCTGCCCTGGTATCGAGCCTACTCTCCTCAAGACGATATATACGTTCAGCAAACACGTTCTGATCGTGTCTCATCCCTTCGAAGGCTCTGGTCAGACCTCTAAGAATGTCAAGCAACACACTAGACTCCTCTGCCTTCTGCTTTTTCTTTTTAACGACTCTCACCACTTCCTGCATGGTGGTGGAGTCATCCATCCTTATCTGAATTCTCTTCTTCTCTTCTCTCTTGTGTTTTTTCACTTCTTTTTTGTGTTTTTTCTCTAATTTATTGTGTTCTTCCTCTACTTTATTGTGTTTTTTCTCTATTGTATTGTGTTTTTTCTCTTCTTTATTGTGTTGTTTCTCTTTCACTTTCTCCACCTGAACTTTTGAACTAGCACTACGCTTGCTCATCCTCTCCTCGACATAAGCATCCGCCTTCCTCTTATTACTTTTGTCCCAAGCAGATTCATCTAGCCTGGAGGCAAGTATGTCTCCAAGCATGGTGTCAACTTTGTGGTCTGCAATATCGTTTGGCCATAGAGGCATTATCTCCAGAGGCTGTGTAGTCAGTTGCTTAAGACGTACCTGGTAGACGAGAATATGCAATTTATTATTGAACTCTACCACTTTACATATTACTCTACGGATAACTCTACTACACGTAAATTAACTCTATTATACTTATAAAATTGAACTCTACTATACTTGAAATCAACTCCACCTTACTTGAATTGAACTCTACCATGTATGTATAGTGGAGTAAATGAACTCTACTACAAAAGGAATTTACCTTTCCATTATTATTTGCTAGCTTCAACTTCACCAAGTCCTCGAGGTCAATGGTTTGTTTTTTGATGGGTCTCCATCGTAGAATGGGACGTCACTTGCTCTTTGCTCCCCAAATATTTCTGCGACTATGGGGATGAACTCAAATGCCCATATCAGAAGTACGTGCACAAACCCGTGTATTGTGTAATTACTGCCCATTTTGCATCCTGCCAGTTTGATCGATTTTATCAGTTCTAGAAACGCCACTCTTCCCCATGGATGCCTCTCGAACATCTCAAAATCTGCAACCAACTTCGCAACACTAAAAGGGAGCCTACTATTTGTGTGGCAACCAAAAACTCCTACATTCAAAACCACGAGCAAGCCCACCATCTTCCTCTTCTCGAAAGACCACCTTCTACATCTCCCCAATATTTCTTTCAACTCTACCCATTTTGGTCCTTCACCAACCCCTAAGCCAATATCTTCTCAAAGTTCTCTGTGCGCTTCATCTGCCCCATTAGAAGCCTTCTCGAAGTTACCGCAATTAAGCTGCGTTATTTCAGCAAACTCGTGCAGAGAAAACCTCGTAGGACGAGCTCCAAACAACACCCAAATCTCATACATCTTCTTAGTCACTAGTTGATTCATCAACAGGTACTGTATATGCCTACCTGTAAAGTTGAAGTCGGAATCTGCTAGTTTCAGAAAAACCCCTACGCAAGAGTTCTCTTTGATGTCTACGTATGCATCCTCACCAATACCCTTGATCTTATTACTAATGTATTTTAGATTGCAGAAATGGTTGATGCTTCGATTCTTCATCACCTGTACACCGTGTGTGAGAAATTTCTTCGGGTACTTCTTGTCTGCCATATCTAAAGATGAAAGAAAACAAACGATAAGCATTATAAAACTCAACTCAACCAAACTACAACGCAACAATACATTCTTACAACCTAACTCTATTACACTACAAACCAACTATACCTCTCTTAAATCTAACTCTATCACACGTCAGACTAACTCGACTACACTACAACCTAACTCTATTACACTACATACCAACTCTACCGCACACTACAACCTAACTCTATTACACTACATACCAACTCTACCACACGGAATCCAACTATACCGCATACTATAACCTAACTCTATTACACTACAAACCAACTCTATCTCTCTTAAATCTAACTCTATCACACGTTAGACTAACTCGACTACACTACAACCTAACTCTATTACACTACATACCAACTCTACCGCACACTACAACCTAAATCTATTACACTACATACCAACTCTACCACACGGAATCCAACTATATCGCATACTACAACCTAACTCTATTACACTACAAACCAACTCAACCTCTCTTAAATCTAACTCTATCACACGTCAGATTAACTCGACTACACTACAAGCTAACTCTACTACACTATAATCCAACTATACCCCCTATGACCTAACTCTACCCAACATCATACTAATTGTATTACACGTATCATATCGCTTCTTCACCCTTACACTCACAACTAATTACGAACTATATCACATTGGCTCAGACTGGGGAAAAAATCTACTAGACATAGAATAAGTTAGTGAAGAACAAAAACCCAAATGTCACAAAATTGAAAAATCGAAATCTCGCAAAATCGAGGAACCCAATGTCTACGTCAACCCTAAACCCAAATGCTCTTACAAAAAAGAAGAAAAATCAGAAGAGGAGCAGAGGATAAAGAAAAGAAGAAACTTACCAACAATGAAGACGACGAGTACGAAGAACAAGATGAAGAAGAAGACAACGAGTATGAAATACAGCGAAGAACACGTTGAGTAAGACGAGGAAGAAACAAAATCAAGAGAAGTTAACGACGACGGTTTACACTATAGGTTTCTTTCTTTTTCGGGTATGAAACTAACCTGAGAAGAAGAAGAAAATAGAAGAAGACATCAGTTTTTTGTTTTAAGTGTGTACCGTAATTACACCCTTGACGTTTTTTTTTTTTTTTGACAAAAACTATTCTAGTAATTACACTATAATTTTTCTCTATTTGAGCAATTCTTTCTTTAAAAATGAAGAGATGGCCTGATTCTAAGAGATGAAGTGAATATATAATAGTTTCTAGAAGTCAATGGTCATGAAATCACGAAGAAGAAAACGAAAACATCAATAGATTAATGACACTTTGTGAAGAGATTTATTGCTTGTTTAAATGGACCTAGAAAATGAAGATAATAGCTAGTTTTACTCGCGGTACCTCAGGTTTGAGGGCATAAGAGATCATAGTTCAGAGTCTTAGTTTGTGCGGAAAGTTTGAAACTATATATAAAGACTGTTTTCGGGTCTATGGAGACTAAACTTTTTATTCGAACTTCTAGTTATTAATATGAAAAGAAGTGGGTGGGTTTCTGATAAAGAGCTTGACCAGATTAAGGATTGTTTTCAACGTATAAATAATCGTGGGTCCTAGATAATTTATAATCTCTCTGCTTTTATTTACTTGATTATTTGGAAAAAAAAATTAATTTTAGTTGATATTTTAAAAATTTTATGCAAAATTTAATGTGTTTTTAATATTTTTAATTATTTAAATTATGTCGACTAATTTGTAAATGGTTAAATTGTATTGAAATTTGTGTAGAACATATATTTATTTTTTTTGTCAACGACAAATTCATTGGGCCACAACTGGCTGGCCCAATAGCCAAATTCCTACATAATGTAGGTGGGGGGACTCGATCCCTGGTTGTGCAAATGAGCTGTCTTATGTGGACTTACCGCCTGCCACTAGGCTAAGAGCCATTTGTGAATATATTTTATTTAATAAAAATAAAATAATTAATATTTTTGTAATATGTGTAAAATTTCTAAAATATAACTTACTAGAAACAGAAGGAACAGAACAAGTATAAAAGAATATTAATTGAAAAACAAGGAAGTTTCGTGAAAAATATTGGAAGACTTCAAACGTGTTTTTCCCATGCGGTCACGATGCTATTTATGGATTTGATGATTTTGGAAAACTACAATTAAAAAATACCAGTTTTTTCTCATTGAAATTATATTAAAAATTAATAAAAATACATTATTTGAATATATTAGTCGATGGATATATGAAAATTTTCTGAAAACTATGCTCAGAAAAAGAAAGCTAAAATATAAAATTCAGAAAAATTAGAATAGAATTGAAAAAAATATATTCTAGAAAACTATGAAAGATTGAAACCATTAGTAACTAACTTAAGCCCAAGCTAATAGCAGAAGCTTCTATGACAAATATGTTTACCTTACAAATGAAGAAAAAATTGCTAAATCGACAAAAAAAAAAATTGAAAGCCAAACTGCACAAAGTCACAAAAAAACAAATTAAAAATAAGATCGAGACAAACTAAATGGTAGATAATAACACATGAAAATAAAACACATTTTCTGGAAATGACAAAGTTGAAAACAAAACCGACTAATTATGTATGTTATTTATAAATAGATTTGTTTAAAATTATATCATATTTAAATTTTGTATCAAAATTATATAATCTAAAATTTAAAAACTTTTAAGAATATCTTTTATTTTTATTTTATTTTGCTATAAAAAGAGAAATAGGAATTAAATTCTTGTATTTAGGGAAATGATCTATTTGAGCTAGTGAAAGCTTGAGGTTAATCAAGATAGAGGAATTTGTAGACAACATACATTTTAGGTTTTAATTTTTCCACAATATACTATTTAAAAATCTTATGCAAAATATATATTTTATGTTATAAATAGTCCGCAATTGGGACACGATTTATGGTTGTATTTCTTGTGGACAATAATGTTATCTACAATAGCCATATATAGTGAATTATGAACGTAATGGATATAAAATGTTTCATGTGGATATATCTAATGAATTTTATATACAGTGGATAAAAAGACAATAAAAATTTTCATCGTGTATCAAATTTTAAACTCAAAAAAGTATATTTCCGAGAAATAAAAAAACTATAAATTATATTTCACAAAAGGTATACAAAAAATATCTTATGAACCGTTTTAAACTCAAAAAATACATAGGAGACAAAATTCTCATCTAAATTTTTTTTCTTTCATCTTAAATATTTAAAAGGAGAGTTTTACATCGATCTAACAACCTCTGGCTTGAAGGTACCTCAATAATGAGGCATTGGAACCATCTAACATTGCCAACACCGAAAATATTCTGAAGAGAATAAGCATGAACTGTTGAGATCTTGATCTTGATTTCTGATAAGAGGAAATGTGAGAAGTCGCTTAACCGCACCGTCCACACCAAAGGAAGAAGGTTAGAGATCGATGGTTGAAAGCCTAGAAAAAAAATCTCTTTCAATTTTTTTGCAAAAGCCCCAAGGGATATAAACCTAAACCGGTTGAAAACCACAAATGAAAACTGAGGTCTCAGTCATGAGTAGGGACCAAACCTAAAAGATCGGGTTTTCAAACCATCTTGACGAGACAGAAGAAGCCATTTACAAAAGGTAAATCAGAAAAACGAGAATCTAACAAAGAAAAACAATAAATCAATCTTTTGGTATGCAAATGAACTGTCTTAAGTGGAGTTACATCGGTTACTAATTAAACTACTTTCTTTATTTCACACAAAACTCAACTTTGCTTCTCTTCCCTAATAAAATCCAGCCTTAACCCAATTGATAACCAAGACAAATTGAACTTAGCCAGTCTCAAATTGATTTCAAATTTAAACCACCTTAACCAACTCCCGGTTTACTTCATTTTCAATCCCCGTCACACTTCGATCAACAAACCCCTTTATATAATACCATACAAATAACATAATAATTAAGAATTCATACCTACTAATACCTAATACTTTAAATATTAAAAAGAACCTATGAATTTTTCTGCTAAAATGTTTTTATTTTATTTTTTAAGCTGTTACTGAGACAACGCGGTTAAGTTTTTTTGTTTCCTTAAAATTATTTGACAGTTTTCATCTTTGAATGTATATTAAAAAGTGGAATATTTAAAATGTTCCACAATATTAAATGGACCAATTTAAAATTTAATAGTTGGATTATTGTAACGACAGCTACTAGTTATTACGATGATGATGAACTAAAAAATAAAAATGACAAATTAAAAAAGAATCAACTTCTAATTAGATTATCAGATGAATCTTAATGTAAAAACTCTATCTGTTACCGTCAATAGCAAAAAAGATTTAGGTCTAAAAAAGGAAGATCTCTAACAAAAACGTTTCAATTCTTTATTCTCTCTCTCTCTCTACGAGTCCAAAAAGTAACGTCTCTGTCTTCATCTCTCTCTCTCTCCGCCGTGAATGGCAACCCAAGGAGTTGCTCAGCCACCGGCGAAGAAACGAAGCTTCCTCCTCCGTGATCTCTTCAAACTTTGCCGATCAATCTCAAGGAGTTTGCCACGTGACAAGCATAATAACAACCATCATAATGTTCACAAGGCTAATAAACATGAACGAAAGATCCACACCAACGAATCTAAACGCATTGATCACGAACCTAAACGGAAGAATAATCATCCTAAGGCTTTCGATTTTCAGGTTAATTTTCACAAACCTCATAACTTTTCTTATAATATATTCTAATTCGGGTGTTTCGGTTCAATGGACGCCATGTGGCGGGAACTTCGTCCCTTACCTAGTTTTCCAGGTCAACAAGTTACATAAAACCCGACTATATCCGAAGGCCAAAGAAAGTCATGTGAAACCCTTGAGAATAAAATTTGAACCTAGAAACTCCTAAACTAACCAAAATTTTGTTCAACCACTAGACTTAGTTGAGGCCACAAAACTCATAAGTAGTTTTTGAGACAAATATGTTTTTGTTGTTGATTGTGGTAATGCTTTTTGTAGGAAGCTAAAGCGACGAGGGCTAATAACAATGTGGAAGGTGTGAGTCTTTGCAAGGTTCGTAGTTACAGATCTGACAACATCAATACTAGTTACGTGGGGAGCAAGAAACCGTCACCTCTTTCAAGAAGTTGCAGCCAAAACACAGGCCCGGCCGCGATCACGACGATTCCGACATTGCGGAGTTTATCTTATATAGGGAGGAGCAAAAGCAGCAGTAACACATCGACTGATTCTGGAGGTACATCAACACTTATGCGATCTACAACCACGGTTCCAAGGAGCTTAGCGAACCCAATATTGTACTCAAGCTCCTCAGCCAAAGTAGCTAAACCTTCTCCAACGGAGAAAAAACTAAGATGCACTCTCGAGGAGCTATGCAAAGGATGTACAAAGAAGATTAAGATCAAGAGAGATGTGACTACAAGCTCAGGGTTAGTTTTTGTTTTCATTGCTACAACCAACTTATGTACGCTTCCGAGAAGACAAAAGACTTAAGTAACCAAAGCTTTGATGTTGTGTTATGTAGGCAGATGAGTGAGGAGGAAGAGACAGTGGAGATAAAAGTGAAACCAGGATGGAGAGGAGGAACAAAAGTAACATTTGAAGGTAAAGGAAACGAAGCAATGGGAAGTGTACCGGCTGATTTGACATTTGTGATAGTCGAGAAAGAACATGAAGTGTTTAAAAGAGAAGGAGATGACCTTGAAATGACAGTAGAAGTCTCTCTTCTTGATGCTTTAACCGGTTTCGAAGTCTCTGTTGCTTTACCTGATGGTGACAAGATGAGTTTGAAGATAGAAGATGTTATTCACCCTGGATATGTTACAGCTGTTCAAGGAAAAGGAATGCCAATTTCGAAGGAGAAAGGGAAGAAGAGAGGAGATTTGAGAGTTGAGTTTCGAATTAAGTTCCCGCATGAACTTACAGATGATCAAAGGGCAGAGATTCAAAGCATTCTTCAAGGTAGTGCTTGATCTTGTGTTGCTACAGAATTTTCTTTTCCCTTTTTTTTCTTTAAGGGAGCTTTTACAACATGGTTAGATAATAAAATCACTAAAATGTTTGTTTGTAAACAAACCAAGTTAAAGTGAAGTATCAAGCCAGAAAAAATTCACTTATTTATCGACTTCAATATTCATCAACATCAAAACAAAACGTATATCTTTCTTAGAACCAAGTTCAAATCTGAAAAGAACAAAGAAAATGAGAAAATACAAGTAGTTTGATCAATGTATTTTACCTTTTAAGATAAACCTAGAAGGACTTTGAATATATCGAATATATTGCTGTTGACAAGAGCCTTTAACAATCTAAGCTTTCCTGTAGAGTATGGTGGATACCTAAGTGGTGCATCACCAACAAAGCTTCTGTAGAGAACAGCCTTCTTGTGACTGAAAGCATCAAATGAGAATTTTCCATGGTAAGCTCCCATTCCGCTTTCGCCAACTCCTCCGAAAGGCAATGTGTGAAGAGCAAGCTGCAAAATATTGGACAATAATAAGAGCTTAGTATTTACTAAGTGTTACAATGTATTGATCAGATTGAGCAAGTTGTTTTTGTACATGAACAGCTATGTCATTGACTACTACGCCTCCAGCGGAGACTGTCATGGCGAATCTTTCTTTCAGTTTATTGTTTTGAGTAAACAAATATGCAGCAAGTGGCTTAGGTCGAGAACGAATCACTTCAAAACTTTCTTCCAAGTTGTTGAGCTGTGAAGTACAAAAATGAGATGGTTAAATAGGATAGAGATGAAACAGAGCCTGCATCGAATGGAAAATGGTTCCTACTGTGAGGATTGGGAGGAGAGGGCCAAATATTTCTTCACTCATAATTAAAGAATCTAATGGTACATCGAGCAAGATTGTAGGAGCAATTTTCCTGAGAGATGGAGACAAAAGATTAACATTATGGTAATGAAAACTAGGTGGTAATGTTGAGAATATAAAGACAGGAACTCACAGCTTTTCTCTGTCCTTTTCACCTCCGTGTATGATTTTCTCAGAAACTTCCTTTTCTTCTAACAACTTAGACAGACGATCAAAGTGATTTGAGTTGACAATGCGTGACAGATCTTTTGACTCCATTGGGTTCTTACCATAAAATTTCTCCAATTCATGCTTCATGGCATCAATCTTGGGACAAAGAAAAAGAGAAATTCAAATACAAAACTGCATCAAGAATCTATCTTTTCAAGTTCTTTTAACCTTACCAACTTTGGAGCATATTCTGTTGTCGTCAAGATGTAGTCCGGGGAAATGCACGCTTGTCCATTGTTGCAACCCCATTTACCTGCAATTATCCGCCTGACGGTAACCTTCATAGACCAAAGAGGCAAATAGCATTAGCCACTGTACACCGCGATAACTCTTGATGATGAAGCCATTGGGTAGGACTTAGAAAAGCAGTATTAAGTACTTTCAAATCAGTATTCGAGTCTACAACAACAGGAGATTTTCCTCCAAGCTCCAGAACAACCGGTGTGAGATGCTTAGCAGCTGCAGTCATAATTATACGCCCAATTTTTGAACTACCTAACCAAGCAACAGTGAGAACTTTTAGTCTCTTGTAAAGTATTCACTAGAAGTACGGTTTTCATATTTTGTTTAACCACTATATTATCAGATACTGATCCTCATGCATGAATCCAGTTGAGGGATAAGAAATTGTTTAAGTCAAGTTAATAAAAACCTGTGTAGAATATCTTGTCCCACTTCTGCTCTAGCAACAGAGTTGTTTCAGTAACCGCCCCTTCAACAACTCTCACGGCAGAAGAGTCTAAATACTGTTCAATTAATTTTGCAAGCAGTGCAGACGAAGCTGGAGCCAATTCTGATGGCTTTAAGACAACAGCATTCCCAGCCGAAATTGCACCAATGACAGGATCAATAGATAACACTTGCAGGGAACACAAGAAAGTTGTCAGAAGGCAATACAAAACCAATTAATCAACAGAAAATTCAATCAGCCAGGGACTTCTGGCATACGAAAAGGGTAATTCCAAGCCGATATTACTAGCACAACTCCAAGAGGCTCAGACATAATTTGTGCTGATGCGGGAAATGTTGTTAGAGAAGTCTTTGCCTGAAAGAAACGAAAAACAGAGAGGTTTAAAACATATTTTGACAACAGACTCAGCATGAAACCCCTATGCAAAAGCACACCTTCTCTGGAGTCATCCAGATTTTCAGCTGCTTAAGTGCTAACTTGATCGAGTTTCTCAATAGGGCTACCTGCAAATCCACTTACATAATTAATTAGCCAGCATAATTAATTACAACTAAATTACAAACTGTAATGCCCTTTACATGCCATTCTATAAAATTAGAATGATAAAGAAAAGATCAGCATGATATACAAAAAATCAAGGTTGACACTTACAAATCAAGAAACTGACCAAAAATGAAACATCACAACATTTATCAAGGCAAATTAAGAGCTCAAGGGGCCAACACTCATTAATGAATAAACCACTAACACATGCCAAAAATATGGGAGGAACAGAAAGAAACTAATCAACTAATTGGATGATCTCTGCGGGTAACACATTAAATGAGGAAAGGCCAAACTTTTTAAAGCTCTCTGTGTTGTTGTCATTGGATGTTACTACAACTTCAAAATTAAGGAACACAAGAGATGAATCCCCAAAAGGTTGGTGATAAATTAAATGTCTTTTGGTGAAAACAGATGCATAACATATTAAATGCTAAGGACCCAGTTTTATTGGTTCCTACAAACATATAGTTTTCCTGCAATCTAATGATGATTCTACTATGAATCTGTCTCACTGAATATCTATTGGGAACTGTGTTGACCAAGTGTCGACTTAAGACATCATAGACGACTTCCCTAATATGTCAGGCATAGATGAGGCAGCAAGTAGGAGTATAGTGTAAGCTATGTTGGGTCAGTACTTAAAAGAACTACTAATTAAATAAAAATCAGTACACCAACTATGCTTGCTGCAAAGTATTACCGACTACTTCTGAACCTAACTCAGACCATACGAATTTATGTTTCCTTCTTATGCTTAACATCCGTATCAAGGTTTTAACAATATGCCTGGACTAGTCATGGAAGTAATTGTACTTAGCAAAAAAAAATTCTTCCATAAGTCACCAATAATAATACATCCCAACTGCGATCCAAATCTACCTCGGATAACAGAGCTAGAGATTCCTCCACAAGTCTACTAATCCACACGCAAAGTTTGCACACAGTGAAATCGAACTTGGAGCTGATTTTCGTCTACCCAAAACCATGAGACCACAAGCGAGTAAAATCATACAATAATTGAATCTTCAATTAGAACTCAAAAACAAAATTAATAATTATAATCAACCAATCACAACGACCAATCGCAATCAAATAAAGAATCGACGAAAGCGAAAGCATAAAGAGAAGAAGAAAAAAGAGGTTTAACCTCATAAACAGATGACTCAAGCTCAGGTTTCCCAAGATCATCGCGAAGAGCAGCAACAATCTCAGGTTCATGATTATCACAAATAACAAGTAACTTCTTAAGCTGATTCACTCTCCACTCATATCCACGAGTTACTCCATCATCAAAGCTCCGACGAAGCTCCGTCACCAAATTAGTCGCATCCGCCGCTCCAAAATCGGTGTTCGCCATTGAAGAGGCTTACGTAAAACCACGGGACAAAGAGAGACAAAAATTGAGTTCGGATCCCGAGATAAGCTAAAATTGATATTTCTAAATATTATTTCTTAGATTCAACAGTGACACTTCACGTTTGGCTTCTGAGCATATTTTTAGTTTTAGTTTTTAACCAAAATTTGATAATAAGAACCCATGCGCTCATATTTATAAAGATAGAATACGACAAAAATATAAATAAAAAATCTTTTTTTTTCTCAATTTTTTGAAAAATAATATATATCTTAATCACAACAAATTTAGAGGTAAAAAACAAAAGGCATGTGTTTATGTTTTCATTTTGTTTCAAATCAATAAAGAAGAAAAGACGTTGGAAAAAAACAAAAATAATAGAATAGGAGAAAATGAGAAACATTTTCTATGTTAAAAGAATTTCTATATAATTACGAATATATCTAAATATTAAAATATTTGTTAATTATATAAAAAATTCTAATTCTACTCAACCTATCGTATATAATACTAAAATCATGTATTTTTCACTTTGTTATACACAAAACTAAAATTAAAAAAAAATCTATGATTTTAAAAATGTCAAAAAATTACTCCAAATATCACACACACTTTTTTAAATAAAAAATATCACATACACTTACTATAGTATACAATTTAAGAGTTGATATATCTATATGAAAATAGTGAACTTTAACTATTTTGTAAATTACAGATTTTTCTAGATATATTTCCAAACAACTTTGTTTTATTTTTACCAAACGATTTTTTTCAGGGAATTTGATGCTAAAAAAGCACGGTCTATATAAAGAAAGTAAAATAATATTATAATCAAAAAGGGAAGGAAATTCTTCTTTTCTATATATATATATATATATATCACATTTATAGAGACGTCAAAATAAGGAAATAAAAATATATAAAAATGAAAGGATAATATAAATTATAACAAAAAGAGGAATGAAAGATAAAGTTTGTACGTGTACGCATGAGTGATGTTACAGAGAAGAGAAAGGCGTGTGGGTTTTACTCGCAAGGAACTCACAACTCACGTGTGCGCGTTTGTTTCACGCGCTATATAAGCGCGTGGAAAATGTGATGTATATAACTAAAGTAAGTGATTGATTTGGTCAGAGAAGTTGAGATTTTTGACATATTTTTAGTAAATTAGGCAAGACTCTTATATAATATTTGATATTATTATATATTTATAGATAGTTGGAATTTGGTTATCTAATTTACCTGGTCAAAAGGTTGTATTTTAGTTTCTTATTTATTTATAGATAGAAAATTCATTTATAGACAGAAAAATGATTTTTTTATTTTGTATTAAATCCCTTCTTAATTTGGTTATCTAATTTTCTGTATTAAAAAAAAATCAAATCTAAATTGAAATAAAACTTCAATTTTAAACCTAATTTATTATGGGATTAAATCTAATTCATAAAGAATTAGTTAAATTGACAAAAACAAATCAGAACTTTTCTAAAGTATCAAAGAACATACTTGTTTCAAACACGAGTCTGAATCGAAATTAAAACTGCACCGAATCATCCATTCAAGATTAAATATTCTCTCTCTCTC